>JAJOZX010000842.1:867500-975000 GCA_023014485.1 Bathynomus jamesi
AACTGTTGAGTTGGAGGAGCAGGTCCTGAATCGCGTGCAGGAACATCCTGGTGTCAGCACCCAAAGGATAGCAGCAGCAGAGGGTGTAAAATACACAACTGTGTGGATTTTTACGGGAACAACAGCTTTACCCATATCACATTCAGAGAGTACAAGGCCTTACTGAAGCTGATTTCATACCACGAGAGGCTTTTTGTACATGGTTCCTTCAACAGTGTGCTCGCGATCCTCTTTTTCTATGCTCCGTGTTGATTTCTGTTGAGGATGCCTTCACAAGAAATGGCGTGATCAATTTTCACAACACTTATCACTGGGCCGAAGAGAATCCGCATGCCATCTTCCAATCAATGCACCAACAACAACTTCGTATCAATGTATGGGCAGGACTTATTGCCGACAACTTAATCGGTCCTTTTGTTCTGCCTGAAAGATTAACAGGAGAATCCTATTCCAATTTTTTAAGGAATGATTTAAACGATTTACTAAATGAAGTTCCTCTTGGTGTCCGACGTCGTATGTGGTTTATGCGTGACGGCGCTCCGCCTCATTTTAGTCTAGTAGCAAGAAACTATTTGGATGACTATTTCCCTGATAAATGGATAGGCCATGGAGGACCCATTGTGTGGCCTGCTCGCTCACCGGTCCTGAATCCACTCGATTTTTACCTGTGGGGTCATCTGCAGTCCATCGTTTACGTGACACCCATTAACAACGTTGAAATGCTTCGCTAACGTGTAGAACAAGGATGCCAGAAAATCCGAGCAATACCTGGAATATTTAAACGTGTCAGGCAGTCTACGACGAGGCGTGTTCAGGCGTGTATTCAAGCGCAAGGCGTTCATTTTGAGCAATTCCTTTAAAGGCTTTAAAGGTAAGGCGAATACTTTCTAGAACGCATAACGGGCTGTAACTCGAAAACAAAGCGACTTCGGGCATATGTTTATATAAAGCGTCCCACATGCTATGAAACACCCTGTGTATATATACATCAAAATATACACGCTTTATGTTCTACTGCGCTTAATTGAAATACTAAATTCGCATGTGATCGAGCCCACAGTTACATCCTCGTTGCTTTGTACTATACAATAATTACGATTTAGCATTATTTCACCACTCAAAGTACGCGGGTGCCTATACTCAATGTAAAGGGCTTTCAGATCGTTTAACACTATTTTTGTACCCACTTTACAATTGGTTGGCAAGTTATCACTCTCTTTAAACATGGATAGAAGACATTCAAAAGCACACACAAAGAGGCATCGTTTGCCATAACATCATTATTAAATTCAAGTTTATAAACACTCCTTTCCAAACGAGGGTTTATTCTTTCCAATCCGAGCTTTTCAACCGTGAACTCTTCTTCACAACGCATATCGACAATTGAAGTAATCTAAATCGTGCCGACAGCTACCCATTACACTATATAAAAAATTTTGGAAAATTTGTGTTTATCGATTTTTTTTTGGTGTTTCTTTATGTTTTTGGTTGCGCTGAATTAAAAAATCGTATTAATTTTCTCGTGAAAACTAGTTTCTTCTGAAAGCCATAATCTATTTTTTGTACCGAGTGGCTTCTCAGAGAGCAAAATCACAATGAAAAAAAGGAAAGGAAAATAAATATATTTCATATTTAAAGAAATATAATATCTATATAATGTATATAATGTATATATAATGCGTATATAGTGTGTAAATATAATGCACCCAAATATAATATGCACTAAAATATGTTCACAAATCTAAACGGATAATGCTTAAAAATGTACATTTGAGCGACTTTTCCTCTTGTAGTCCCGTGGATTATCTCGTATTAAACACCAGATATTGTCACCCATCATAGCTTCGTCCCATTTTCCCTGATATCGCCTCTCCATGGTTTGGATATCTTGGTGAAAACGTTCACCATGTTCTTCACTTACGTCACCCAAATTTGGTCTGAAGAATTCTAAATGCGAGTCCAGAGAGTGTAACTTCAGGGACATTCTACAACCTAACCTTTGAAAGTGTTTGAGTAGATTTTCTACTAGCTCTCTATAGTTGTCGTTCTTCTTGTTTCCTAAAAATCCATGGACTACAAGCCGAAATGACTGCCAAGCATTTTTTTCAAGAGCTGTCATATTTTCTTCGAACTCTTTAGATACTTACATGCGTCTGACTTGAGGTCCAACAAATAAGACTCCCTTGATTTTAGCTTCAGAAAGTTTGGGAAACATTGAACGTATATGATAAAGAGCATCATTTTCAGCATCCAAAGCTTTGATGAATTGCTTAATAAGATCAAGCTTGATATGCAGCGGGGGTAGAAAATTTTGTCTGTTGGAACAAGGGCTTCGTTAAGAACATTGTGTTTGCCTGGATTAAGCTCATTTCTCACAGGCCATTCCTTTCTGACAGAGTGCTCACCATCTGCTCTGCTGTCCCAAGGCAGAGGAAACACGAATATTTAGTATAACCGCCCTGTAGTCCAAGCAGGAATCCTAGCCTTTTGAAGTCTCCACATATATCCCATCTATGTTCACTATAGTTTATTTTCTCTAACAACTGCTTTACATTTTCATATTCTTCCTTCAGTTCAACCGAATGAGCCACAGGAATAGATGAAAACATGCTTCCATTATGTAGTAGGAGGCCTGTTAAACTTCTAGTTGAACTGTCAATAAACTAACGCCAATCAGCAGGGCTGTATTCAATTCCTATCTCAGCAAAAAGGTCATTCACATCACAGCAGTAGCAAAGAGAGCTCGATGCAAAACAGGAGAAAGAAGCGTATCGCAAATGCCTATTCCTGTAGAAAGAGATCTTGACACTTGGATCCAAAAGATTCCACTCTTTAAGCGAGACGTCATAATTTCTGCATTGGTTTTCGTAAGTTTCATATCCCCGACTAGGTCGTCCATGTCTTTCTGGTTGGGGAAATGGGGTGACGTTTTGGAGCTTGCCTCGAAGTCAGCATCTTCATCTTCATCGGAGAACATTAAAGGCGTTTCTTCTATTTCCTCCATGGTGGGTGGGCATGGAACGGGTAAATCTTCATTATGGGGGACTGGGGCAATAGAAGATGGGATATTTGGATATAAGACATTTTTTCGACCTTTACCTCTCTCGTAGAGTGAAATGTCTACCATGCAGAAGTAGCAATCATCGTGGTGATTGGTTTGCTCCCTCCAAATGCGAGGAATAGCAAATAGCATTCCTTTACTGGTACCTCGCAGCCATCCTTCTGATGTGGAACGGCAGCTTCCACAGCAAAGGTGAGGTGCCTATGATTTATCTTGATCGCCCATGGGCATGCCAAAGTAAGTGTGATATGCTGTACAAAACTTCGTTCCTCTGTCAATTTTGTACCTTACTTGCTTTTGATTGATGTAATGGCCGCAAGTATAACAAAATGAATCTGCAGAAGTTCTGCAGGGCCTATTGGTAGGAATCACCATATAATTCTAATTCAAATATCTGAAAAATACAAAAAAACATTTTATAAACAGAAATAAGAAACCAAATGTGTACAGATATTTAATAATGGGCCTTCACCAATAAAAACATTACTAATAAATCCCAGTTTTGGGGACATTTTGAATTTTGCACTTGAAATTACTTTTGCTATCTCTGAAAAATGCCTTAAAAATGGTGAAAAAGTAAGATTTCTAAATTTGACCCTATCATAAAAACTATAGGTTTCCCGGCAAAACCGATGCCAAATCTGAAATCAGCGTGGCCGAAACATATAGAAAAATCAACATAAACAAAAAACTGTTGCACAGTGTTATATAAAGAAACAGCTCTTCAGGGTAAACAGTGTAGGTGAGCTCAGCCCTTACCGCTTGAGGCCTTTGTACCCAGTGATGGGCATCGATACATGAAAATCGCTAAAGCGATACCGATACATCGATACATGAAGAACGTCTTAGGCGATCCCGATACTCCGATACTTTCTAGATGTCTTAAGCGATACCGATACCGATACATGCATCGCCGGTACATTTTTATAATTATTTATTTAATATGTAGGTATTAGATATTATTGTTTATACTAGTAATTTGTACGCACTGTAAGTAAAATCAACGACATTTTAATGGGTTTTATAGATGTAAATAAAAACAATTGCTTTATTTAATGAAAGTATGTTTTAATTTTGTAGGATACATGAATGACTGAAAATATTACACTAACAATTAAAAGTAATTACTTTTACCCTTCAAAAATACCAGCTGGCTAAACATCTGGTCAGACAGTCTATTCCTTTTTTAAGCGTGAATGTGACCAGCCAAACTAAACAACCGTTCTACAGGAGCAGAGGATGGTAGTGGTGTGTTATACTTCAGGAAGACCCGTAGAATTCCTAGGTACTGCCTCAGAGATTGGAGAGAATGACTTCCGTCACCCAGATACTGTAAAACTTCCATCTCAGTAGAATCTTGGGTTGCAGAGACATTAGTGGAAGCAGACTCATAACAGAAGAAATCATCTGCACTTCCGTCAGATGCAGCATCACTTAGTTGTTGCTGGGGGGTCTGCTCGCTGAGGCTCTTAACAGCATTAACCAACATTTCTTGACCCCTCTTTTTGACAATGTTAGTATTAAATTTGCCTTTTATTGTCATCCACTTTATAACATCTATTTAAATATTAAAAAATTCTTATTAATGTATCGATGTATCGAAGTATCGATTTTTTTCGATACATTTAAGAAAATTGACCTTAGCGATACCGATAAATCGATACTTTTGTCAAGTAGCTAAAGCGATACCGATACCGATACAAAAGTATCGATCGATACGTATCGGCGATACATGTATCTAGATACTGCCCATCACTGTTTGTACCAAAGTTCAAGATATTTCGAAGAGTCTATACCTTTTAAATACGCATCCAGTTCCAATCCATCCTCGCCTTGTTCAGTTCTACACTCGGTAAACCCGTCGAGCAGAGCGGTGTATGCGTATTCAAGAACGTGTCAAAATAAAGCATATCGGCAACACGTGCGTCTAATATAGGCTTTAGCTTGCGGAAACCGACGATTTCAAACATTCTATCGAGAATGAAACGGTTTCGCGTGGGGACAAGGCCGTTATTGTCAGCTGCATTCTTCCACATCAACCGTATATCAATGCATGGCTGATCGCGATTTATACAAAACGTACAAATAATGGCAAATAATGAGGGTGCTTCACTAATCTGCTCTCTTCTTTTGCCTACACCTGCAGGTATTTTATAACGATCGTCGCCCCATTTCTCAACTATCAGGAAGATTCTGTTCATCTCCTCAACACTTAAATAAATAACAGTCCGTTCAACAGAGTTTGACTGTCTACAAATCGTTTCAAGTACATAATTAACAGCGCCGGTTTTACGCTTGAACACACGCACTGACTTCGTCACGGACACATCGTATACTGAAATTGAGGATACTGCTCAACGGAAGCTCCATCGTTTTCTATTGTGAGGAGTGCACGTTCAGTCGGGTCAAGCTCTGAGGTGACTATGAGCCGCAGGTACGCGGTTTGGCTCGGCGGGAGGTGTGGGGGATGAGTCACACGGGGAGTGTCATACCAGGCGTTAGTGATTCGTGCACGGGGTTGTTCCAACGTGAAAGAATCATGTGAATACTTGTATCCCATTATGCCGGAACCATACATCTTCGTCCATTTTCTCCTCACATTAACACTCCGGCGCTCTATTTGAGAGAAACATGTTCCCGTATCTCTCCTTTTTGTTTAGCTAGCGACAGTCATCCTTAAACTCTCTTAAAAACTCGCACAAGCCTTTAGCCACAACCTCACTGCGAACCTCATCACGATATATATGAACGTAATGATAAATATTTTAGACTGTCCATGATAACAAGATTTATATTCTTAGACAAAGGTATGCGTATTCGGTGTGATGTAACATGACATAATACCGCTTGTCACACCATTCGTCAACAAGGCTCACTACCCATACCGTTGCTTCTCCTCTGCATCTGATGCTTCTTTCACTTCGTGGTGTATGTGCGCCTTTACACAGTTTAGCCCTACGGCGTAGTCCATTACATCGTTTGAGCCACGAAACCCCGGAATGCTCTCGCCACAATATCCGTAGAGTATTTGGACCTCCTGCTCCTCACGCTTTGCTCGGCTCAGTATGGCCTTAAAAGCCTCAAAGGAAGGAGGACTAGAGATTCTTTGAGTGTTCACCACACCTGTAGACTTTATCGAATACTGCTTTATGAATGTCGAGCACGCAATATCAAAGGTAGCCATTACTTTTTCCGACTACGCGAGAATTTTTCAAAATACACGTCTGAGGTCAACTGAGCACGCAGGGCAGAGATATGACCAGCTAGTGGCAGGAGTCACGTGACCCCTTTGATCGGCCATACAGTGGGCCTTAGCCTTTTCCTGTACAAGCGCACACACACACACACACACACAAAGGAGAAACTGAAAAGCTAACTGAAACGATTTATTTTAAACAAATAAACACATCGTCAACAAGTAATTAGACACACACACACACACACACACACACACACACATATATATATATATATATATATATATATATATATATATATATATTAGGGTGACTATCAGCATATACGGCCAAAAAAAAATTTTTAACTTTAGAGTTCGGAAGGTCGAATTTTGTTCTTTATCATAAGAAAACTTAGCATGTCATTTTCCAAAGCAATCAAATCATATTTAGGGGTGGCGCACCTTAGTATAAAAATGTGGATTAATGTACTTTTAATTAATAGTAAAATACCCCATTTATTTCTTTGCAAAATTTACAGTAATTATTATTGAAATGTATATATGAATTATTCATAGTTTTTCAGATGTATTTATGATGTAATATCAATATATGTAACTTCTTCTTGTGACCTTTGGCACCTGACTTTTGACATCTGATTTTTAGCATGGAGCAAGCTGCAACTCAAATCCTCAGTTAATTACGTGCTGAGGAGGTGCGTATGTGGTAGTAATTCGTGATCCATTTATTTCACGGTTAGGAGTTTCACGCCCTAAAATTTTCAATTTCTTTGCAATCATGGCTAGCACTAGTTATAGTATTCGTTCTAAAACAGATATATGGCTTCTTGGTCCAACTTTACCAAAAATATTGGGCGATAAACTCACTTCTCAGCAGCAAGTTTTGGCACATTTTTTTTACCATCATTCAGAGATAAAGCTCCCTTTGAAAGGTAGTGCTAAGAACACTTTGATCAGTGTTATGGGTTTCTGGAAGAAAGCCAGTATTCCAATTGCGCATGAGCATGATCTTATTAGCTCAAACTTAATTCTGAATGGAAAGCATTACAAAAAAGTAAGTCCCGTCGAGCTCAAAAGCAAATTTTAAATGAAACACACTTCACATTACGACTCAATGAACTATTTGACATTGCACACGAGAATGCTCTGTCTATGATGAAAATAGAAAAAGATAAGAAATTTCTTATTGTTCAGCGCAGTGGAAGGAAAGGTCACATAGGTGGCATTGATAAAGTGACAACAATCAAGGAAAGAAATAAGATAGAGAGCAAAATTTCATTAACCGCAAGAGAAAACATGAAAAAGAAATACAACAACTAAGCAAAGTTGCAACAATAGATTCAAGTACCAGTAGTGATAACGAGTCGATCCATTCGGAAAATAGTACATTTCAAAAACTAAAAAGTTTTTCTCAGGGTGACACCCAACCACAATTGAAGAAAGCAAGACCTCAAAAACATAATGACTCCCGAATTAGCGCAAGCTCTAGACCGTACAAAGACCAGCAACTGAGCAGCAGCTCATATCGTTGCTGCTACGGCGAAAAGTTAAGGATATGATGTAGAGTCACTATCGATCAATAAAGATTCTATTCGCACTAAAAGGATGAAAATTAGAAAAGAAACTTCAGCTAATTTCATTGAACACTTTACTCCAGAAACCCCCCAGTAGTTCACTGGGATGGGAAAATGCTACCTGATATCACAGTAAAAAAGTTTGTTGGTCGTTTGCCTGTGGTAGTGACCGGTAAAGATATCGGCAAGCTTCTTGCAGTCCCTAAACTTGACTCTGAAAGTGCAAAAGCAATTGCAAAGGCTGTGGTTGAAACTGTAAAAGAATGGAATTTAACGAACTAGATCAAAGCTATGTCGTTTGACACCACGGCAAGAAATACAGGAAAGAGAGGAGGTGCCTGCATCCTGCTTGAACAAACGTTGGACAAAAATCTTCTGCCCCTAGTCTGTCGTCATCATAGCCGTGGGATTATAGTTGGAAATGTATTTGGCGTCCTTTTTGGTCCTTCATCAGGACTGATATTGTTTTATTTAAGCGATTACAGCTAGAATGGAGTAACATTGATAAGGGTAAGCTCGAACCAGTGATTGGTGGTAAAGAAGTGACCTTAGACATATCTGAATGGAAGGAAATAATTGAATTCTGTAAAACTAACCTAGAAAAACGTCAACCAAGAGATGATTACCGAGAAACCTTAATAATAACATTGTTGTTTCTGGGAGAAGTACCCTCACGAGGAAGAAGACTAATGCAACCAGGTGATCTGCATCGTGCACGTTGGCTAGGAAACGTAAGTTATTCTATAAAGATTTATCTCCTCCGTTCACAGGTTCTTCTAACATCAAGAGAAATATCATTTTTAAGAATATCCAATTTATTCATTACAAAGATTTCTGTAAAAGCATGGTTCCAATGCCCCCAAGCAACTTTAACTCCTGCAAATGACCTTGAGCTCCTTCAGCAATTAAAAACTTACTCAGACACTGTCGTCTCCAAATCTGCAGGGGAGGCATTCGTTAAGCATTTGTAGTATTTAAGTGAAGGTCTGATTGGTCTCTCTTTCTTTGATGATCGTGTACCTTTAGAAATGAAGAGATTGATAGTCGAAGCTCTAAAAAATGAAGGAGATAAATGTCCTCCAAATAGAATTTTTCCAACGATTGCTGAAGGAAAAGATCTGTCATCATTTGTCACAACAAACTCTCGACAACTGTTCTCAATTTTAGGGTGGGAAGATGACTTTGTAACTTCTGTAGATCCAGCTCAATGGGAACAGATTCCAGATTATCAAAATGCTTCCAAGATTCTTAAAAACATGAAGGTTGTCACTGATATAGCAGAAAGAGGGGTAGCATTGATAAAGGACTTAAACGCCTCTGTAACGAGAAATGAGGAACAGACACAGTTTTGAGGTCGTTGAGGAATATCGTTCCTCAATGATACAGGTCGTTGAGGAATATCGTAAAACATTCCCAGATACAAGAAAGAAAACATTAATTGAAGGTCTCCAAAGTTCACACAGGCGACAATGAGTTGTTAGCACCAACGAAACCCCCTCCATTGAGAGGATAATACTCACCCTTATGGGTGAGGGGGACCTGGAACTGAACTCAAAAAAGACTGTAAGCTAAAATCTTCTGGACTCTTGCGGCATCTCTAAAACATTTCCGATTTGTATACAAATTGGTATTCTGAGTTTTTTGGAAATAAGAACAATATTACCGGTTCTGAACTTAACTTTTTGAACATTATGTTTATATAGCCATCCTAATATATATATATATATAACAAAACATTCAAGGGCCATGGTACCCAAAGGGTACGGCATCGTAGGTGTCAGGCACCTTGTAGCTTTTCCTAGATGTGTTACGAAACACTTTCGTCCCACTAAGATCCTTCACGACCCCAAGTTTCTTTGCTCGAAAATTGTGAGTCCCTACATTCAGTTGGGGTGACTGGTCACCCTCATCTTCTAAGCTCACTAGCTCCTTCGGTGAATCAAAGTTAACAATCCGCCGGTTCGTCTGGTTAAGCGTGATGCCTTTAGCTTTCACGATATATCTCACATCCTCCCCCACCCTCACCCCTACCCCATAAGTTTTTGGACCTGTTGAGACAAAAGAATCAGCCTAGGTACTATGTCCATACTCATTCTTGATCTCATCAGTCAACTCTTTGAGGAATTCCCCAATAGATGGCATGTAATCAGCTTCCGTCTCTGTGAATATCACACTATCTGTGCGTGCAGAACCCTCTGCCCAAGAGATTGCAGTAGACCCCAAAGTTTGATGCGAGCGTATGATGTTGTGAAGCTGGCTACAGGTATGTTTGTAACACGTGATGTATCTGTAGGCAATTCCGTACTGTTGTACTTTATTATGTACATATTGCCCATATCACGATCTCCATGACTTCTTTATCTGGAGCGTTGGCATAATACCACACCTCGTTATAACTTTGGGCTAGGTGGACGTTCCACTTCCCTGTATTCTGTGCAAATTTCTCCCAAAGCCTATTTAGGCTCAACTTTGCACTAAAGCGCTTGCCTGGTTTCTTTACAATTTGGGACCGGTCAAGTTGTATCCCTTCACGGTCACGGTAGCACTGAATATACGCCGATTTATAATTTTCGGTCTCCACTCCTCGCGGATACCCTGATGCTTCTACTTTATCCTTGAAAAAAGTGTTTATATATGGCGTGAAAAGGTTGGGGAGCTTCTGAAACTTCCACACCTCATATATATTCAATATTCTGTAACTGTGGCGAACAGCAAGGGACAGCTCAGGGCTTGTATATACACCTCTGATATTCCGCTGGTTGGTTGTGTGATTACTGGCCCCATTGTTCTCCTCTGCGCACTTCACGCACAGGGGAAACATGAGCTTGTGGTCTATAATGACGGGTAAGATCGGCAACCATAAGTCGCGAGGGGGGAGCACATCTACGAAAAAAAGACCGAAATAGTTTTCGTTAAAATTAGGTGAGAACACTTCGACGGTGGGCATTGCGGGCTCCACCAGTTTTTCAGGTGCTCCTACGGGGTACGGATTGTTCTTCATCACGTAGGGGTATAAAGAACAGAAGTCATAGTAATAGAGTTTCACGCGCTCTGCAGGTGGAAAGTATAGTTTGAAGAGGTTTGTACGCCCACCGAACAAGCTATCGCCGAATCTGAGAGGATCCAACACCATTGAATGTTTGATGGTGTTTATTTCTTCGCGGTACTGCACATCTGTTTCCATCCGTGCATCATATTTATGCTCCTACAAGACCTTGTGAGTGAACTAGGACCCTGTAAGCTGATCGCGGGTGCGGGTCCATGCAAGATTGTCGGCAGGAGATCTGCCATGGATATCTTCTACGATTCCACACTCAGAACGTGGGCATCCATGCCAGCAGCACCAGTTAAAGGATTACGCAGTCTTCTCACCAGTGACGGTCTTCGTTTAGAACATCCACCTAAAAAACACGACCATTGACCTTACTGGGGACTTTCCCCGGTGTTGCTGGCATGTTTTATGTATACACCAGTCTGTTGCTGTAGATGTGTTAGATCTATTAAACAGTACAAAGTCACCTGACGAGAAAAGAATCTTATACCAAGAAGTGGTGCAGAAATTTCTTCATGAATATGAAAATTATAAGAATCTGACAGAGGTCCCCGTAGTTATTAGGAACAGCGCAGACGATGCTGAGCAAAGAGGCATAGGACCTGAAGTCGAGGCTAGAGACGACCAGACAAAAAACAACGGAGCGACCCCACAACATATCGAGCATGTATTAAACAGTAGTCTCCCACATACATTGCGGAATAAAGGCTTAAGTCCTTGTAAGCTATTGAGTGAAGATCCCATTATACACTGAACCGACACAGGTGACATTGTTGTTTAAAGAAGAAAGGTACACGGCTCGAATATCGTTGACATCGTCCATGACCTGGTAAAAAAGTAGGATAGGCCCTCACCAGCAGGATGGAAACATTAAAACAAGACTACAGCAAATAAATGTCCCCAAAACATTGATAGGCAATCTGAACAGGTTAAAAGACCTGGGACAATCCACGCGTGTCCCACAACAGAACACGCCTTCGCCCCCATCGGTAGCATCACTAAAGAGGAAGAAGAAGAGGCCAATCAGTGGCAATCAACCCTACCCGAGAGCCTCTAAAATATGAAAATGGTTAACATATTAAGAAAACGCTACTATGACATTTCTAGCCCAGCCTCCTACGACGGTGTTGATAGACTGTACAGAGGCGTAGGATTTCTGGCTATGTTGACAGAGTTTAATATCAGTTACTACACTAGCATTTCTATACTTAAGGTCTCTTTAGCTGAAAGAGTTCAACGTACCACAAAGAAACGCATGCATCGCTATTTCACACATTAAAACACATACAGATATATAGACATTCTGGATTCGCTGGCCTCTTCCTACAACCGTTCACACCACCGAGCGATTGGTACAACACCTAACGAAATTTTAGAAAGAGATACACATACAGAGCGTGAGGAGAGAAAAGACACTCGTAGAGTGCCACCACACTCTGCGTGTTTCAAAATCAATGATTATATAAGGTTGTCGCGTTCGGGTAATAAATTCGCGAAGGGACTTGAGCAAGATTGGACATGTAAGATTTTTAAAGTTTGGGAAATGAGATCTAAAGACGAGATAATGCTGTATTATGTTGAAAATTTGAATGAGGAAGAATTTGCAGGAGGCTTTTACGCGAGGAGCTGCAGAGTGTGACATTTAATTTTGGAAAAAGTTTACAAAATTTTAGGTAGCAAAGGATTAGGAAAGAGAAAAATGTATTTGGTGAAATGGCTAGGGTACCCAGAAACCTTCAACACCTATATAAAAGCTGATGCAATAATGAAGCTTAAATAGTATGCAACATGGCGCCTAACCACTTCTACGTCACACTCCCGTCCTCTTCTTCTCTGTCTGTACATCCTGGCAACACCCTGGCCAACTTTGTAACAGAACTGAACGGACTCATCGAATTGGGTCGTGAATCATATGAGGTAGGAATATGCGAAATTCAATGTCTACCAGGTTTTTAAGTAGTGATAATAAAGAATCCGTTTTTACGGTTCTTAGAAACCGTGAAAGGCCTACAGGTCATTATATCAAAGTGTGACGAAAGTGCAGCTTCATTGTTAAGTTCCTGTCGCCGAATGGAATCTTTACCCCTCAATCGTTGTTATATATATTGAGATATTGGTTAGTAGATTAGTTGCGACATTGACATAATGAGGCTTGTCATATGTAATGCTCAAGCTCCTTCCTCTATGATTGGAAATGTGAGCGATATGCAGCAGGCGCGCCTGGGTATCGCCAACAAACTGATGTTCCACGATATTGCTGTAAATATAGCACATGTCTGTGGCAGGGTAGCCCTTTGTCTTTAATAATTCTGTTAGCCTCTGATTTTAGAATCAGAGTATGTGCCGGGGTATCTTTTTTTACGATTTCGTATACTAAATCAGCCGTAAGATTTGATCTTTTCAAACTACCATTTAAGTCTCTCACAACATCCTCGGCTACGCCATAATGACCTAGTCCTAGTGTTACTACTGTAGTGTAGTACGGTGCCCCTCCTCCGCACTCCGGGCGGCACGCATGGTTTCGTCACGAGTTACACCGGCATTTTCACACTAATCACAGTCTATCGAGGCGTGAGATACCAGCGCGGGAGTGGGATTGGATCCATTTTTTCAACCATACTGCGTACGGCTGTCCCCTTGCTGAAGAGTGGTGACAGATATCTCGGCAGGAAAGCGTTACAATCAGGTCTTAACACGATAGAAGATATAATGGCGGGGACTAAGCCTAAAGAAGCTCTAAAAATGCACTTAAAGCATACACGGGACGAAATCATCAAAGATGCAAAGAGAAAAATGCGTGGTGGTAGGAAGAAGAAGAAGAGGCCTGTCCGGAACAAGAAGAAGGGGTTACCAGCACTTGGCGTTAAATGTAAAAGGACATCAAAAAAGAAGTGTTCTAAGCGACTGAAACCTATGGTTGATCATTTTTTTTAACTGATATAAGCTCAGGACATTGCTCTCATGAATCATAGGCTGTTTACTACTTGTCGAGAGAGGTGCCACTATTTCTGGCTCGCCATGGTGCGTTTCATCCATCCTTGTAGTTCACAATGTAGAAAATCGGAGCTGTCCCTCTTTGACATGACCCCAACTCAAGTTTCTATTGAGCACAGTGACTTTATTACGATTAACCTGTTAAATACAATTAGTTCTTGTCAAGAAGATAATTTTAATTTGTGCGAAGGTACTTATAATCTGAACCCTTTAATGAGATGCTTGGTCAAAAAATCGCTTCCGGTGTCGGGTGAACGGGATCTAACCTAGGTGTGAATTTCTTAATGGTCTCTGGCTTTCTAGAATGTTCCTTACCTTTCCTGGATTGTTTCCTTGCTCACTTTTGTTCATTCGTTTTCCTGTATCCACCCCAAGAGAATGCCAGTGGGCATCGAAACTGTTGTGGAAATAAACTCCGTCTATTAGTGTGGGTTTTATTGTCACATTTCAATCTCCACGTAAAAAAGTGAAGTTTTGCATTTACTATGGAATGTTACTCTATTCTCCTTGGTATTTCTCCAAATGTTTATCCTTTGGAATGTTTCTCTAATCTCCTTGTGTTTCCTCTCCTGAAAGACACTTCCTTTACCTGCTAGTGTATATAAATGAAGCGTTTGTTACTTGTCTTTCATTCATCAGAAAAATTTTACAGTAGCAGTCCAACTTAAATTTTTTTTCCTTTTCCAACACTGGGACATTATAAAACTAACGTGGTATATTCTTACTTCACGCTCCATGGTTCTCGTGAGCATCCAACAGCAGCTTGCAAAGTGACTGGATGTAGCATGATTTTGAAACATCCTTGTGCTACTAATCTAAAGAAGCATCTGGAAAGACAGCATCAGGCAGATTTTAATGCTTTAGAAAGAAGAAAGGAAGCTTTTAATTCAAAGATGAAAAGATGTTTGCCACAAGATGAGCAGACACTAGATCACACCAATACTAAGCGTATGAAAACTATTCAAGAGCTGCTTCGTCCAACAATAAGTATTCCAATGGATATAAAAAGGTTTAATGATGCTGTGGTTGAACTGGTAACTCTAAATGGAAAACTATTTTCTACAGTAGAAGACAATGGTTTATGTAAGATCATATATCCAATTAAGAACGCACTCAACAATCACTGGACAGGAAGAAAATCTCGAATTTAGTTGATAAGAAAGCTGTAGACATTGTGAAGCAAATAAGTGAAGAACTGCAAAACAGAATGTTTTCACTGAAAATAGATATCGCATCTCGTCTGGATAGATCTGTTCTAGCCATTTGCCCAGTTCATTAATGGAGATTCTCTTCAGATACGAACATTATCTGTTACAAACTTCTCTCATGCTTATTAGGGTGAAAACATCAAAGAACTGGTTTTAATTAAGTGTGCTATTGAAATATAACTTAAGCGTTCGTCAAGTGTATTCTATTACTACTGATAATGCTAGAAATATGGTGAAAGCTGTAGAACTGATCTCGAGTGAAGGAAATGACACTGTAAATGATGAAAGTGATATCAGTGAACTAGATGAGTTGGAATTAGGAAATGTTCTTTCTGTTAAATGTGCTGTACATACTTTGCAACTTGTAATAAAAGATTCTTTAAATGTATTGCGGAAACTTGCTAAAAAGCTGGGAACTCCAGTTATTATGAATATTTTAAAAACAAAGAAGTATCATATGCCTATCGTAGACGTCGTGACGAGGTGGTGCTCAACATATGACATGATCTTCCGTTTAGTGGAACTCCGACCGTTCATTGATAAACTTATTGAACACATAGGAACCGATTTAAAACTTTCTGCTCAAGCTTGGGAAAAACTGCAAGAAATTTTGCAAGTATTAGAGCCTGCTAAAAAAGCTAGAGTACGACTGCAAGAAGAAAATTTTACTCCAGGAGACTTCTACAAATTGTGGTTTCTGTGTGAATGTGATATCTTAAAAATTAAATTCGTGCTGGCTCACAACCTTTTAGAAGCAATGAATGCTAGAGAGAAGGAACTCCTACAAAAAGAAGTAGTAATATCATCGTTATATCTGGATGCTAGGTTCAATGTTATGCTATCCGAAGTAGAACACGAGCGTGCGATTACTCATGTGACCCAACTTCACACGAAAATGGAATCGACATCTTTGGCAAGCTTGGCATTGACATCTTCGGCAAGCTTGGCATCCAGTACATCAGAGGATGAGTTGGAAAACATGCTTAGAGCTGCTGCAAATATAAAGAAAAACTCAACCAGTGCTACGAATAGAAGCATCATTTCGGTTCTTCGAGATTTTAAGAATATTGAAAGAATTTCAGCAAACAGTAGCCTAATTGCGTGGTGGAACGCAATGAAGATAAAGCATGAGGAACTGTACAAATTGTCTTTAGTTGTGCATGCTGTTCCAATGACACAAGTTAGTATGGAAAGGCTTTTTTCTCTTTTTAGATTGATTTTAAGTCCTCAAAGAAACAATTTGTTGCCCCAAAACACTGACAGTATTTTAATTGCTCGCTCTAATTTTAACATGTGAGTTTACAAGGTATTTGTATTTTGTATATAATAAACAGAGGTGCATTTAATTGTTTTACTCCCCTTTCTAATACTATTATTTATATATTTTATACATGTCGTGTGCTTTAAAATTTAAAAAGTGTACGAATTAATAAAACATTTCGAAATTAAAGTTTTTTGTTAAATGAAACTTTATGTGAAAGAAATGAAGCGAATAAGTAAAAAAAAAAAGAGATGAGTGTTTCGTGCCGATTTAGTTGGCTTAGATGCTTACACGTTTAATCATACAAAACTAAAGAGAGTTACTAAAGCAAATTCTCTCTTTGAAAAACAGAAATCGAATACAAATACAAATATAAAATTAAATTTGAATTTGTCAATAGGGTACCCCCCCCCCAAAAAAAAATAATATAAATAGTATCATACAAAGAAATTCTTAAAGAAATCTGAAAAAAAAACCCGGAATCGAAATTTAAATTGAATCGAACCGAAAAATATAAAACTTGAATCGAAAAATAAACTCAAATCGAAAAAAAATAAAAACTTAAATTGAAACTGAAATCGATATTTTCGCAAACTTAAACTGAAATCGATATTTTTGCAAATTTAAACTGAAATAGAAAACTGGACTTAAAAATTTATTAGTTTTCCATCCCTGAATAAAAATAATAGTAGTAATAATAATAATTCTTAATAATGATAATAAGCATCAAGTACTGAAGAAAGGGTATCGGGTTGTGTTGACGAATGGCGTATTTATTATTATTTTTTTTTAAATATAATAACAATAATTATTAATAATGAGAATGTATATACAGCAATATAAATTGATTTATTTATTTTTAAATATAATAATAATAATAATTTTTAATAATGATAATGTATATACAACAATATAAAAATTCATTTTTAGCACTAATTGGTATATTATTAAATGGAATGCCTTGGCTAAATATATAAAGGGTGTTTCAGGAGGAAAGGTCAATACTTCGGAAGGTGATAGTATCGGTCATTGTGAGAAAAAAAGTTCATATGAACATGTGTCTAATTCTGAATGGTTACGGAGATAGAGCTGTTCGAATCTACAAATAAAAAAGCATTGTTAATGGTAATCAAGAAAGAGAAACCAATTACTGTTTCTAACATTTAATGTTTAAACATTGGCATTTTGAATGGCATCAGATACAGAAATGACAAATTTGTTACAGTTTACAATACGTTATCGAAAATCCCACCGTCAACATCAATGCACTTTGCAACTCGTGTGCAAAGATCGCGTGTTGTTCTTCTGAGTTGATCCTGACATTCCTTTATGCGGGCAGCAGCATCCAAAATGCGCGTGAGCAATTCGTCTCGTGTATCCACCTTTCTTTTGTAAACTTGACTTTTCATCCACCCCAACAAACAATACTCTAAAGGAGAGAGGTCTGGAGATCTTGGTGACTATTGAATGGGACCACCGCGGCCGATCCATCGACCAGGGAAAGTTTGATTTAAGTATTGCATCACCAGACGGGTAGAATGTGGAGGAGCTCCGTCATGCTGAAAGTACATACCAGCGCGTGTAGCCAAAGGAACATCCTTCAATAGTCCTGGCAATTCATTTTGCAGAAATTCTAGGTAACTGTCCTGTAAGACGATTCTCTAAAGTAACAGGGCCAATTAGCTGATCATCGATGATACCGCACCACACATTGGCAGAGAAGCGATGTTGAAAATTTGTTTCCACAGTGGCATTTGGATTTTCGTCTGACCACCCATGAGTGTTACGAGTGTTGTTGATACTGTCACGGGTGAAAGTAGCTTCATCGGTGAACAGTATTAATCGAAGCAATCGGCGATTAGCATTTACCCAATGACAAAATTCCAGTTGCATGGAGCGTCTCCTAGTTGAAGGTGTACACGCTGTACATGATATGGATGCAAGCCTTCCTCACGTAATGTTCGCCATACTCTTGTGTGTGGTACACAGAGACGTGTAGAAATTCTTCGTGAGCTAGTAGTAGGACTATGCTCTACCAACTAAAGAATGTTTTCCACTTTATCCACATCTTGTTGACCTTCACGTTCAGATGAAACATGAGCGCTGGGAAGTGTACCAATCTCACGCAGTGTGTTGAAAACCCTGGTAAACACTCTTCGATCCGGAATTCTGCTGTTCGGAAACCGTCGACGGTATTGTGCAACAGCAGCTGTTGCACTTCCATCGCAAAAACCGTAGACATACACCATATCTGCATATTCGGCATGTGTGAAGGTGTGTGGCATTCTTAACACTGCTTCAAACACCAAACAATGGCACTCACAACAGTCAGCTGTCGATTGGCTTATGTTACATGCTTACATTACAGCTTACATGGTTCAAGGTTATAAGGGAGGGAAGGGGGAGGAGGAACTGCGCGCGCATCAGATTCAAACAGCTCTATCTCCGTAACCATTCAGAATTAGACACATGTTCATATGAACTTTTTTTCTCACAATGACCGATACTATCACCTTCCGAAGTATTAACCTTTCCTCCTGAAACACCCTGTGTATATATATATATATATATATATATATATATATATATACAGCCTTCGAAGCCAACTCGCTGATTAAGCTAGATTAAGCCGACTGGCTGATTAAGACTTCTAAGCTAACTGCGGAAGTTGAGAGCTTTATTATGCGTCGGGATATGCAAGCGAAAAGACCTTCTCCTCTCTCCTCATCTCCTTCTCTCTCTTACTTTCCTAGGTTAGGTTTGGATGGGGAAGTAAACCCCCTCTCTCCCCTTAATGAGGCTTGGGGCTAAACCCTTCCCCCTTGCTTGCATGCCCTCTTCCCCCCATGGGTGCCAACCCCCGAGTGCCAACATTTTTTTTGGCAAATATTTGATCAACATTGCATTGCAATTTGGACTCTACCATTTTTAGGTCATACTACTAACACCATTAGATTTCTTTGCGTGGGTCTTTATAAAGTGTGAGGGTTACAAAAAAAGAGTTACAGACCTGCAGGATGTGCGAACTCGCATTGTTGCGGCAGTTGCTAAAATAACCCCAGAGAAGCTTGAGAATGTGTTCCGCAATGCAATGGACAGATTTTAGATTTCCCGAAACACTGATGGTGCTCACATCGAATCTTAGACCTAAGCTTGATAACTAAATATACTGTACATCTAATTATGTTACTACGTTTTTATCCGAAAATACTATTATTTCAGCAAAATAGATAGTGACTTTTGGACCACCCTGTATATAAGGGGTCTATTCGTCTAATTTTAGGAATCAGTTCGAAGTAATCGATCTTTGCAGTCCACACAGTGAGGGTGACCACAAGACGGACCACAACCTTATACGTTCAGCATATCCTTATTTTAACCTCTCAGGAGATGTAAGTTTTCTTTTCTTTTTTTTTAACTTTTAATCAAATGCAGGTATGCACCATTTATTTAAAAATAGCATTTCTTCGGGGGTTTTTTCCTTATTATTTCTTTCCTTTTCAACATTGTAGTGATCAAGCTTGCAATCATATTTTGGACAATGGTGATTCTCTCCTGGAAGAAGCAAACTTGAAGAAAGAACTTCTCATGAAGTTTTTACATTGTTTTCTTAATTATGCGAACCCTATTTTCATTTATAATTTTCTTTTCTTAGAACAAAATTCAGTTTAATGGTTTTGCCTACTGCAGTCAAAGAACAATTGCTCGTATATACAGTGCTCACAAAAAGTTTCACTCACCTTTCCAAATTTTCTTTCACCTAAAATTTCTTCACTGCTTCAGTCAGCTTCGAAATGGAACTTGCGTCTTCACTTTGGAGGTGCTGCTTCATATTCTCAATTGGGTTTAAATCCGAACTGTTCCCCGACCAATTTAGAACATAATTTTTTTGTGATTTCAGCCAATCTGTCATTTTCTTTGCTTTATGGCAAGGAGCACCATGTTGCTGAGATGTTGTAGCATCATGAATTTCCATATGAGTGGGAAGCTTTGACTTCAGAAGATCTAAATACCGTTCAGCATTCATAGTAGCACCCTTTTCTAAAAAATATAGTCTTTTCCGACCTCTGCCCAGAAAACAATCCCAAACCATTACTTCCGGACACTGTTCCATGGTCTTCTGAGTGTACCTTGGGTCAAATCTGTTCGAACGATGATGCCTTCTAACAGAATGCGGACGATGACTAAATGTTCTAAAAGTTGATGTATCGTTAAACATTACCTTGTTCCAGTCTTCTTTAGACCAGTCCTTATACTGATGACAGAATGCTAGTCGTTTTTTCTCATTTGGACAGTTAGTAAAGGTTTTTTTCACTGAACTAAACCAGTTAAAATGGCTACACTAACATTTTGGGCGTTCATTGGTTATTCAGGACTCGTTTCCTTTCACATATCGAGAGATACAATGGATGGAAAACGCTATTGCTAGGTATTGAGAGACAAAGTTTTTCCACAGTTTACTAATGGCTTTGGCAAGAATTGGTTTTATCAACACGATGGAGCGCCACCACATCACTCTGTAGCTGCCCGTGAGATTCTGGATACCAACCTTGAAGGAAGACGGCTTGGGTGGCGAGGTCCCATCGGGTGGCCAGCCAGCTCACCTGATTTAACCCCAGGTGATTTCTGACTTTGTGCTTATTTGCGTGACAAAATCTACACTCCTGGTTTCACCTATCCAAATGTGAATGCCCTTCGCCGCAGAATAGATGAACAATAGGGTGGATCGATTTTACATTTTTTTCGATTTCCATATTCTAATAGAGACAAAACCTTGCGCATGCATGAGAAAATAGCCTCTGCAAAATCTTAGCTTAATAGGTAATCATCTTCTGCCCCCGGCAGAGCGATGAAAATCATATTTTAGTAGTCAAAAACGTATTTTCTTATAATTTTTAAAATATTTCAATATGCATCAAAATTATTCCTAATAACTATAAAGTCGATGAAAAAGACCTCATATGATCGTTTTTTCAAGCGCGTTATCCTACGTTAATATCTTTGAAATAGCTCCTTCCTTATGAAAACGAGTCAACCGTTTTTGCACTGAAGATTGCGATTTTTTCAACTGTCGAGCAATTTTGCGGCTTGAATGTGACTGTATTGCAAATGCAATGATAACGCCTCCAATATCAGCAGGTATTTGACTTTTGCTTCCCATAATTTTTAAGAAACACACCCAAAATGTTGACGAAAACTGTCTGAAAACATTGGAAAATGACAATAGAAAATTTTTCAAATAAGCACCTTCAACAGCGTCTAAGGCACTATTGAGTTTGTTTATATATTTCATGACCTTAAGACAATAGAAATAAAGACTTGCCAAATGTCTCCTTCCGAAAATCCTATTTATGAGTGGATATTAATGTTTTTTAAGTACAAAACAGTTTCTAATAAGCGAGTGCAAACTTTTTGCGGGCACTATATATGTATATATTACAGTTTGATTTCAATAAATGGTTCAATTCCTCCTACTCCAACTTGGGTGGAAACTTTATATACTCGTATGATTTCTGTTCCGTTTTCTAGGCTTCGATCCCGAGAAGCTGAGATAACCGATCTCACAAATCAACAGAGTGGTGAGGCACCCGATCACGTCGGGGTTTTGACCATGATCACGAGAATGAATTCGAACATGCGCGTTCAGCATATACCATCTAAAGCTTTCGCGAAAAGTAAGTTATCTTTTTTACATTTAAACAACTGTGTCTGTGATTATTTATTTAAACAATAACAATATACTCTATATGCATTTGCTGCATTTCTGAACTAAACCAGTTAAAATGGCTACACTAACATTTTGGGCGTTCATTGGTTATTCAGGACTCGTTTCCTTTCACATATCGAGAGATACAATGGATGGAAAACGCTATTGCTAGGTATTGAGAGACAAAGTTTTTCCACAGTTTACTAATGGCTTTGGCAAGAATTGGTTTTATCAACACGATGGAGCGCCACCACATCACTCTGTAGCTGCCCGTGAGATTCTGGATACCAACCTTGAAGGAAGACGGCTTGGGTGGCGAGGTCCCATCGGGTGGCCAGCCAGCTCACCTGATTTAACCCCAGGTGATTTCTGACTTTGTGCTTATTTGCGTGACAAAATCTACACTCCTGGTTTCACCTATCCAAATGTGAATGCCCTTCGCCGCAGAATAGATGAACAATAGGGTGGATCGATTTTACATTTTTTTCGATTTCCATATTCTAATAGAGACAAAACCTTGCGCATGCATGAGAAAATAGCCTCTGCAAAATCTTAGCTTAATAGGTAATCATCTTCTGCCCCCGGCAGAGCGATGAAAATCATATTTTAGTAGTCAAAAACGTATTTTTCTTATAATTTTTAAAATATTTCAATATGCATCAAAATTATTCCTAATAACTATAAAGTCGATGAAAAAGACCTCATATGATCGTTTTTTCAAGCGCGTTATCCTACGTTAATATCTTTTGCCCCCGGCAACAACGTCAAATGTTGAAAAAATAGGTAATTTATATACATATTTTCAGATCGGCTCTTTGTCTTAAATAATGCATTTATATATTTCCCATAACATTTATATCGTTGCTTAGGCATGAAATAACATACACGCAAAATTTTATGACTCTAGGCTAGGGTTTAAAGGTCATCTCTGGTGAGTGCTGCCAGCAGCAGCAGCAGACTAACAATATTAGCACGGACGACATTGTGGCTATCGGCTGTGATGGTACCGCAGTGAACACGGGTCGAAAGGGTGGAGCCATTCGTATGATTGAAATGAAACTACAAAGGCCAGTTCAGTGGATCATATGCCTATTACACGGTAATGAATTATCACTGCGACACCTCATTCAAGACTTGGACGGCAAAACAACTGGGCCAATGGGCTTTACTGGACCAGTTGGAAAACAACTGAACGACTGCGAAAAATTTCCAATTACAGAATTCGATGCCATTCCATCTCCCGACATTGACATAGATGATGCCGAGTTGAGCACTGACCAAAAACATTTGTTAGGCATCTACAGAGCAGTGTCGAGCGGTAGCTGCTCTTCAGCTCTCGCGGCTCGAAATCCAGGTAAGATGGCGCATTCCAGGTGGCTGACAACAGCAAATAGATTTCTGCGTCTCTATGTTTCAACCAGTGAACCCTCCAGCACCTTCAACGAAATTGTGCGATTCATTATGACAGTTTACGCACCAATTTGGTTTAAGATAAAGAAAAACTCCAGTTTCACTGAGGGCGCAAAACATTTTTTCGAAATGATGCGTCTATCTCAGACCATTCCTCAAGGATCTAAGACAATCGCCAACAAAGTCCTCCGTAGAAATTCTTTCTTTGCTCACCCAGAAAATATTTTGATCTCCATGCTACATGCCGATGAGCAACACATAAGAGAATTGGGATGGAGAAGAATATTAAAAGCACGATCAAAACAATCACCAGCGGGGGAAATTCGAGCCTTCGCCATGCCTGAGTTGCTCTACGATAATCAAAACTATTACGAAATGATGAACTGGCAAACGGCTGAGGTGACCGAACCCCCCGTTACAAAAACAATACCTGATACCCGAATAAAAGAGTTTGTTGAGACGGGAGACCAGCCTGATGGACTGATCCCACTATTCCCTTGTCATACTCAAGCGGTCGAGAGACTCACCAAATTAGTAACCGAAGCCTCTGCCAGTGTAAGTGGAATAGAAGAGAGGGACGGATTCATCCTCTCCCGTCTTCACTCCCGAACAAAAATTCCACGATTTGATTCTAAGAAAGATTACCGTATGTAAATCGACATGCAGCCAAAGGAAGGGTGGTTGGGGCTGGATAAGGTGGAACTCGACGTACAGCCACCTCCTCGTGGTGAGTTCTGGGTTGCTAATTTTATAAAATTAGCAAGCGAGGAGCTGTACTTAGTACTTATCGTACTTATAACATCGCATTAACGTAATTATAATCCACATTTAGACTTTTCTCGGGGACAGAAGATATTACTCTAGAGTCATAAAATTTTGCGTGTGTGTTATTTCATGCCTAAGCAACGATATAATGCTATGGGAAATATATAAATGCATTATTTAAGACAAAGAGCCGATCTGAAAATATGTATATAAATTACCTATTTTTTCAACATTTGACGTTGTTGCCGGGGGCAAAAGATATTAACGTAGGACAACGCGCTTGGAAAAACGATCATATGAGGTCTTTTTCATCGACTTTATAGTTATTAGGAATAATTTTGATGCATATTGAAATATTTTAAAAATTACAAGAAAAATACGTTTTTGACTACTAAAATATGATTTTCATCGCTCTGCCGGGGGCAGAAGATGATTACCTATTAAGCTAAGACTTTGCAGAGGCTACTTTCTCATGCATGCGCAAGTTTTTGTCTCTATTAGAATATGGAAATCGAACAAAATGTAAAATCGATCCACCCTAATGAACAACTGAAAAGAATCCCACTCGATATGTTCAGAAGAACAATGAAGAATTTGACAGAGAGAATCCACAAACGTATCATAGCGGATGGAGAACTCTTTGAAGATTAAATTACAATTTAAAATATTTGTATGAATAAAATTCTAATAGACTTTTTGTTTGATTCGTTTCATCATTTGAACACTTACCGATGCTACTATAGTACGCAGTCTACCTACGATTCAGCGGTGTACCTTTTAATTATAGCTTCTTATCTAATTGCTTGTTTACATCCCAATGTCAATCGCCTTTGACGATTGGTTCGGTTTAGTCATGATATTTTCGTTAGTTTTAACGAAAATATCATGACTAACCATAACCAATCGTAGGTAGACCACATACTATAGTAGCACACACTTATCTGTATAATGTTAAGTAAATACGATTATGCGCCTCGGTGGTGTAGTGGTTAGCGTCGCTGACTACGAATCCATCGGCCCCGGGTTCGAGACCCGACGGCAGCCGGCGCGCAGCAAAACCCAGCTGTTAATCCTTCCACACAATAAAGAAAGTGGTTGGCAGATAAATGGGTACCATAGGTGGCCTAGTGGTTAAGACGCTGGTCTTCTGATGGGGCGTGGTTCGGATTCCACGTTAAACTGTTGGTCTTAGGTGGAGTGAAAAGCTTGACCTTCGTCAGAATGAACAATTCGGGCGGAAGCTAACCAAAGGTTAATAGTTGTATGTATAAAACACTTAAAGACTTTTCTCCCACCTACGTATATACAGGGTGGGAGAAAAGTTTAGAGTTAACAAGTTACATAAAAAAGAAAAAAAACTTTATTCTTGCTACACTATACACTGATATTTTTAGTTATCAAGAGAAGAAGGCTTTTATTTGATTACATACAAATTTACCATTCAAAGCTGAATTACATTTACTGAAAATTTAAAAAATTCTTCATGAGAGAAACCTCTTGCCATATAAAGCAAAAACAATAAACAACACTGCCCACACACGTTACTGTAAAGCAGGGGCTGACTTGTCAAAAATTAACAAGTGGTACAGCCAACATTCAAGCGTAGCAGCGTCGCAGACCTTAGGAGCGGGAAGTTCGTTGATGAGAGTTCCGCGGGGGGGGGGGGGGAACCGGAATGATTTATTAAAAAAATTAACAACGGTACGTACCGCCCTGAACACAATTCCTTCTGTAAAAACCTTGGTACTTTTAAAGGTTCCGTGTGATGACAGGTACAATTGCCCGCATATGTAATGTTCCTCGCATTAAAGGCGACTCCGTACATGTGGCAACGCCGCAGTGTTAGTCAAGGTACCCGAAAAAGGGGAAGTTGGGGTGGAGGGGGGACAACCGAGTCCAACAACATATAACACAGACGTATATATCTAAAGGACAATTGAATGGGATCACTTGGAGATCAGGGCCTCCAGCCTTCTTTAGTTAGTCTTATAAGGCTAACTAACGAAGGTTAGGGGCCATGATCTTCAGGTGATCCCAAATGTGCAGGTAATTATAATGTAATGTCTGTGTTCATAAAGATATACAATTAATATGATCGTGAACAGCGTTGAACTCCATGTAGTTTACTAGTTTTATACAGTAATAAGGTTCCATTATGATTACCGCAAATCTATATGAACAGCTACTACAATAGATCTTTTTATATACTAGTGAATGCGAAATGTTCGCCTGCAGGAAATTTTCGTGTTTGCGAAAATATCCAGCAAGAAAATAAAACTTAGATCATTAAAATACTTTATTTGAAAAGTAAATTCAGTATATTGTAATTAAACATTGTAAAGCAAAAGCAGTAAAAACATTTTAAATTATACGGTATTATTACTGTATAACAAGAATGTCATGAATGCAGCTAATTTCCCAACCCTTCCTAATGGTCCCCCTCATTTTGTGTAGGTTATCCCATGCAGAGACAATCCATTTAGCATGAATAGGTTTCAGTGTCGAGAGCTTCAAATCTATCTTACCAAGTGATTCATTTACGTTGAGTGCTGCTGAAACTTTATCCGCGTACCAAGAGGTAAAACTTGCCTTGATATGCGACCTCAACTTTGACCAATCACAGTCTAGAATAAATGTCAACATTCATGACGTTATTTTAATCTGTAGGATTATAACTAGCAACTGTTGACCGCGAAATTATGATGCAGGAAACTCGTCCAAGGATATGAAAGAGCGAAAATTTGCTGCCGCGAAATTAACCTGGTTTACAGTATACAGGGTGTCCCGTAAGTCTGGACCCATAGGGAAAAATAATAAAATTACAAAATAGTCCAAAAATTTATTACATAATCTGTTCAAAGTGTCCGCCGTTGTGTCGCACACATAGTTGAAGACGTAATCTCCACTGCGACAGCACTTTCTGAATCACAGTCGCAGAAATTTCTTGACACGCCTCCACAATGCGTGCTTTAAGGTGGAAAATGTTCTGAAGTTTGACCTCGTACACTTTGGCTTTCAAGTGGCCCCACAAATAAAACTCCAGCGGAGTAAGATCATAATAAAAAAATAATAAAAATAATAATAAAAATAATAAAAAAATATATTATAAATAAATTTTTGGACTATTTTGTAATTTTATTATTTTTCCCTATGGGTCCAGACTTACGGGACACCCTGTATATACTTATAAACACAGACAGTATTATACTAATGTTTGTGAAATGACGTTGATGGGCCAAAACGAGGTGTTGGCATGGTTACTAGCATGATCTATGTTCATACCATATTTCTACACCGTATGACGAACACCGACTCTGAAAACGAATCCAGCTCAAGATAAAATCGCACAGCGAAGCCGGATAATTGGTATGCGGGAAGCAGGCCTCTTTGTAGCTGACAAAGCCATGGAACTGGGAATTTCTAAGCCTACTGTTCGACGCTGGGTTCAGAGGTGGTAGGAGACTTGGAATCTGCTAGCTCATCCTAAGTGTGGGGCACCAAGAAAGACCATCCCAGAAGAAGACCGGAGAATAATCAACGAAGTGCAGAACAATCCTATCAACAATGCAGACGCCATCCGGGAGACTACATATGGGCGTGTCAGTAAACACCGTAAGGGGACGGTTGCATGAAGCATGATATCACCACCGTACTCCTGCCAAAAAAAGAGAGGATCGAGGAAAGACATAGTCAGGCCAGGCTCTCGTTTGCTCCCCAACATTAAATGATGATCTCGCATACTGGAGCAGAGTTATCTTCTCTGACGAGAAGACGTTTGCGTCTATAACTCACGGCCGTCTTCGGTGTTCGCGACAGGACAACACGAGATAGGCCCGCCAAGATATTTACAAAGTGGCATGGAGTGGGCACGTGACGGCGAATGTGTGGGCATGGATGCACCTGCAAGGGCTAAGAGAGCTGACTGAAATCCACGGGAAGTTTTCGGCAGATCAATATATAGAGATCATGGCGGAGGTGATGCTGCTTTCTGCATGTGCGTATGCCCTGCCCTATCCTGATCAGATTATCGTTTATGCAGGTATGTTGTATTTGTGTGTTATAGAATATAATACTATTACTAGAGTAAGATTTATGTATTAAACGCGTTTGTATGTCCGGTTTCCACATTTACATGGGACAAATAATGGTCATAAAATTGTTATTTAACTCAAACAGTACTATGACAACACTTTCGGATTTTATTCTGGATAAATGCAAACTGTATTATTCGTGTAACGGCGCACAATTACATTTAACTGACAGAAATCCCTAATGCATAGGAGTTAAAACCTATCTCGAATAGTGGGTTACTGATGAAGCGTATGGATGAGATATAATTCTACTTTTAATATGTAAAATCCATTTGCAGGACAAGTCTCTCATCCAAACCGCCAGGATTGTTAGAAGGTGGTTCGAGGAACAACGAAATCTAGAACAATTGGACTGGCCTAGTAAGGGGTGTGACCTCAACCCCATTGAGAACGTGTGAGGGAATATGGTGAACTCGTGGGAGCCTGGGCAGGAGCAGACCAGCCGCCAGCTGTTGGATCACACTATGGCTGAGTGGGAGATGTTCCGAAGGAACCCACACATCATACATGTTGCATCTATGCCACGCAGATTACAAGATGTAATATACATTAATGGGGAATGGATCAAATACTAACTATGAACCAGGTATAGCTTTGCCATTTATGTTAATCTATGGCAAATTGTGAACATTTTTTATGACATTATCATTTTGTATGATAAACTATTTAGTAAATCATTCTCAACCATTGTATTTTTGTTGTAATAAAGAATTGGTGTTTTATTGGGTATATATATATATATATATATATATATATATATATATATATATATATATATATATACCTTCTTAAGATCTAATATCTCCACATTGATAATGCAACAGGAAATCTGAAAAACATTAAGGGGTTTATCTGTCCATCGTGATTAAATCATTATCTCTCCACATTCATAATACAAATACAATCGGAAAAACACTATTAATATAATAGGCATCAGTCACAAACCGGTGGTGATATCCTGCTTCATGCAACCTTCACCTTACGATTTCCACTGACACGTCCATATGTAGTCTCTCCTGGACGGCAACAGAAAGTATCTATGTCAACACCACGGTTTGGCCCCTTGGGAAATCGATAAGCCATTTCCCACTAACTCTCTCTGCCCCTCTACCTCGCTCTCACTCACACTGACTCAATCTTTTTCTCGCTCAATGTCAATACATATATATATATATATAATATATATATATATATATATATATATATATAAGTGTAGATTCGTAAGTTCGTAAAGGTTTAAGGCTGCACACGGACTCTACAAACAGCTTTATTATTATTGTTCCATAATGATTTAATATACGCGAGACTGGTGGGTGGGGAAGGAGAATGAGGGAGCGAGGAGGATGGTTGTGTAATGTCTATTTTTTGTTCAAATTCACTAGTTTATAAAAAGTTGTATTGTGGTATATGTTCATATTTACTTGCAGTAATCATAATGGAACCCTAATACTGTATAAGACTAGTAAACATGGAGTTCAACGCTGTTCATGATCATATTAATTGTTTATCTTTATGAACACAGACCTTACATTATAATTAGGGGCCGTTCAAAAACTACGTAACGCTATTTTTGCTAAAACTTGACACCCCAGATCCCCCAGGAACGTTATGTAACACTAGATGAGGCACCCCCTAAGATGTACTGTAACACTTTCTCCACCCCACACGTTACGGAACATTAGAGGGGGGGGTCAGGTTTTAGCAAAAATAGCATTACGTAATTTTTGAAGGGCGCCTTACGTGTATATCAATGCTATATGTTGTTGGACTCGGTTGTCCCCCCTCCACCCCACCTTCCCCCAGTTGGGGTACCTTCACTATCGCTGCTGCGTTTCCACATGTACGGAGTCGCCTGTGAGGCGAAGAACATTACATATGCGGGCAACTGTACATGCATTTGGTTTAGAAATTTCACTATACTCATGAAACGGAGCAAGTTACAGTACTGTATTTGTTGACGGTTGGTAAAATACACACCAAAGTAATATATTCCCGGTCCTGATGAGAAATCTCCGTAGCCTACCAAAGCCACCGTACCGAAGATTTATCCTATATTGCGTCCTTCGCATAGGAATTACTCAGATAATATTATGCACTTCTATAAAACACTTATCTACTCTATCAACAAGGTAGACGAGTGAATGAGCGTGTTTTCTGTAATTGAATGTCTGTCGTGTGTATGTGTCTGCTAAATCTTTGAACGTCGCGAGTTTCAATTTGGGTCTCCAGCCGTGAATGGTGTTTATGCGGCAAGTGATATTTGAGTTGTTCATACTTCGCGGTGTTGTGCCACCACAGAACAGAGAAAATCTCCTTCATGCGAGGAATATCAGTGGAGAAGCCCCGTATCTGTCTCCGTGTACTTGTCCCTTATGGAGAATGAAAGTGTTTCGTGGCTGACCACCCGCTGTTGTCACTACGGCGAATTCAAGAGTCTCCTACTTATAGGTGTTTATTAGGCAAGTGATCAAAAGATGAGTCGCTCGGTGGTTGATTGTAGACACCAATCTACCAGGGAATTAGTCCTGGAGAGGGGACGTTAGTCAGGAGTGAGGGCGTGCTGGACCTCCCTTTTCTTCTGTCACTGCCATCCTTAGCTAATCTTTTACTGTCTCACAGCTACGCTACCCTATGAGCAGTCCAGCATGCTCTCAAACACACATTTCTCCTTCTCTTCCTCACTGCACATGCAAGCATCTTACACACTACACATTGTATTCAAAATTAAAAAAGAAAATTGTTAAGAATAATATTTGCATTTTCGCTGTCTTCTTCACTTTCTATGGGGTGGTGTTTCTGCCCTTGGCTCCTCAGTCCTGCATTAAAAAAAATGTGGGGGCACAATACAATCAGAGGAGTCTCTCTAAAGTAGGGGGGGGGATTAATTGCAGAAGGAAATTTTTAAACAAACATAAAGGAGCACTGAATCAGACTAGCCAGGCGTACAATTTAAAAATTCTCCATGTGTAATAAGTCTTCATAATGGTTTGCTAAGTTCTTGTTTCAATAGCAGATATCCCTGTTTTTGAGGATTTAGGTGCAGGTACGTCTCTGAACACTCGTTGGCCGAAATATCGAAAGCGTAGACATTAGTCCTCTTTATACAGTCGTCCATCGTTAACCGTATCCCGACGTCGTTACATCCGTTTGTACGCCACATCGACATTAGTAAGGGTGCTTTTATTTCGAATAATTAATGGTTTGGTCATTTGACTCCAAAACATTTGTCAGTATCAATAAGAAACAACTACATTCATGCATTGTTACGTGACACTAAATACATAAATATGATTTTACTGCTCATTCATTTATGAACGAATTTTTTTTTGTGCAGGAAGGAGCAGCCAAGGGCGAATGCCCGCAAAAACGTACACCCCTAGAAAGGAAGACGAGAGCCAAACTCACGGTCCAAGGATTCCGAGGTTCCTGGAAACCCTGCGTTTGAAAGATTAGAGGTCATAGACAGTGGAAAAGGTGGATTGAGGAAGATTGTTCCACAGTTAACCGGTTGAGTAGATAAAAAATTAAAAATACCGACTAACCCTTGCGTTAGAGAGTTGGATAGAAAAAGAATTGGAATGTGTCGAGAAGTCTGGTACTGGAACTTGAATTCGGAGGATTCAAGTTCGGGAATACGAGAGCAAGTTGGTTCATCTACCCTTGGAATGAAATTGAGTATAAAAAAAGTAGGAGGGTACAAAAAAAAGGTTGCTGTCAGTCTTACCAGACACCCGAGTTCCAGTGAGGAAGAGAAGGTGAGGTTTATCGGAGGAGAGGTGATGTTCAACAGATTGTAAATTTGAGGAAAAGTCACGAAGGTTTCAGAAGTTTATGAAAAGTGAATCAGGAAGAGGCCCAGAACATCTCGAATTGGCAGTAGCAGAACCAATCCTGCTGCCAGGGTCTGCGTTCCCGGTATCTGCAGTGGGGGAGCCATATTTGTATCACTTAATGTAGAAAAAATAAAAATAAATTGAGAATTAACAAATACATTTTTTTTTATATGACTCTTCTTCCGGTATATGAATCCTTTTTATCGTTGTGCATGTAATCAATATAAACAGTTTAATGCTTCTTTCTTATCTATATATGGTTTTGCACCTGTTAAAAATCGGCTTCGGTATTTGTGCTGAAAGTACAAACTCCCTTTCTGCTTGTAGTGAATACTCTTATTTTAGTTTCAAGTTAAATGTTAATTTTACCGTCTTGAATTTCGGAATAGTATAAATTCATTTTAAATTAGTTACCCCATTATAATTCAATTGTGAACCACATTAATACTAATTTTATGTATACTATATTATTTTATTGTATGTAAACATAATTAATTATATATCACAATTGTCAGTTAATTATTTATATTCAAATATTTATTTTAATCTAATACCATGTCCATTTTACAAATAAATAATAGAAAACCAAAGGTTATATTTTCCACCTTTGGTACTGTCGCAGTTTCGCCTAACGGACTCAATACGGCTAGTGAGATAATCACTGGTTGGCACTTAACCAGCGGCAGTGCTTATGGCTACATCATCCAGGTTAACCTATACCGGATAGATGCGCTACGGTCCCAAGCCGTAGCTTGCCTAGGCCAACGACGACGACGACGTAAACCAACAATTGGTGACCCCGGAGCTGGATTACCCCTTTTACCCGAACGACTAGGACTAGACTGTAATGTCGTTCGTGCCCATCACCCCCTTCACCCGAACGACTAGGATTAGACTGTAACGTCGTTCGTGCCCATCACCCCCTTCACCCGAACGACTAGGACTAGACTGTAACGTCGTTCGTGCCCACCACCCCCTTCACCCGAGCGACTAGGACCAGACTGTAATGTCGCTCGTGCCCTCTGCCCCTCACCCCTGCCCGTGCGCTCTATGCCTGCGCTCGTCTCAACCTCCACTCCTTCGTTGGGAACTTGTCGTCTTGCTTGTACGTCAGCAAGCCTAGGAGAAGATGCCTGACGACGCTGGTGCCATCTCCCACTTGAGCGTCAAGCTCCCCGTCTTCTGGCCGGGTGATCCATTTATTTGGTTCCACCAAGTGGAATCACAATTCAACTTGGGAAGGATCACCGCTAGCAGGACAAAATACGATCATGTTTTGTCCTCTCTACCAGCGAGCATCATCTCTGAAGTCCGTGACGTCATCGTATCTACTTCCACGAGTGAGGACCCGTACAACGATCTGAAGTCTGCCATCCTGTGCCGCACCACTGTCTCCGAGCGTGAGAAACTACATCAGTTAATCTCAAAAGAAGAACTTGGAGACCGTAAGCCCACTCAAATGCTGAGGGCTATGCAGTGCGCTCTAGGCGAACGCGCACAAACCTTCGATAAGGACATCTTTAGACAGTTGTTCTTGCAGAAACTTCCTCCATCACTCAGCGTGTCTTGGCCACTATGGATCCTGCTACTCCAGTTGATAAACTAGCAGAAACTGCCGACAAAGTAGTGGAGATTGACACAGCTCCGGTCAACAACGTGAACACACAATCGGAACTGGAGTTGAAAGTGGAAGAGTTAAGTCAACGACTCAACCACGTTTGTTCTCTGCTACAAAATCAACGGCAAAGAAGCCATTCTCGGTCAAGATTTGCGAAGAGGCATCGTTCGAGTTCCGGGAAGATCTGCTTCTACCACTCGAAATTTGGAAAGAAGGCTAGGAAGTGCATCTCCCCTTGCAATTTTTCGTCGGAAAACCCCAGCAGCGAGTCCTAATGGCGTCTAGTACTCGCACTGCCAACCTGTTATTCATAAAGGACAGGAACTCTGGTGTCAATTTCTTGGTCGATACCGGAGCGTCAGTCAGTGTATTCCCTCAAAAATCTGGTCATACGCACTCGGAATCTCCGCCTCTATACGCTGCTAACGGTTCACGCATACCCACGTACGGTACTCAGTCGCGTGAACTAAACTTGGGCCTTCACCGATCCTTCAAGTGGATTTTCATCTGTGCTCAAGTGCAGCATCCCATAATCGGCGCTGACTTCCTCCAGCATTTCAAACTCCTGGTGGATCTTGACAAGCGACGCTTATGCGACCAGGCCACACTGCTTTCTGTTCTTGCCAAACAGGTTGCCCTTCCGGACGCCTCGAACTCTGCACTTTCCCTCGTTCCCCCTAATTCCATGTACCAGTGCCTTTTCCAGCGATATCCAGGAATTCTTCAACCAATGCAGATGGGTGATACCATTAAGCACACCATTACCCATCACATTACAACAAAAGGTCCCCCTGTGTTTGCAAAACCCAGACGTCTTGCCCCGGACAAACTGAAAGCTGCCAAATCGGAATTCCAGCTTATGCTGGATCTTGGGATAATAAGACCTTCCAAAAGCAGTTGGTCCTCTCCCCTACACCTGGTCCAGAAGAAGTCAGGAGACTGGAGACCATGTGGGGATTACCGATTTTTGAATTCGACAACCATCCCGGACCGATATCCGGTACCAAATGTCCAAGACTTTACTTCTCTTCTCCACGGCAAATCTATCTTCAGTAAAATAGACCTGTTAAGGCTTTCCACCACATTCCCGTAGAGCCTTCGGATATTCCCAAGACTGCAGTTTGTACACCATTTGGGTTATTCGAATTTGTGAAGATGCCGTTCGGGCTACGGAATGCTGCGCAAACCTTTCAGAGGTTTATAGATGAGGTCACCAGAGGCTTAGACTTTGTTTATGCCTACATCGATGATTTGCTTGTGGCCAGCTCAACGGAAGAGGAACATAAGGAACATCTTTCACTCCTCTTTCAACGCTTAGAACAATACGGTGTTACTATTAATGCATCTAAGTGTGTGTTTGCACAGCCAACCTTGGAATTTCTTGGTCACACGATTTCGCAGCACGGAATTACCCCCCTTCAGGACAAGTGTGAAGTGATAAAAAATTACCCAATGCCAAATAATCAGCGTGAGTTACGTCGGTTTCTAGGTTTGGTAAATTATTACCACAAGTTCATTAAAAACTGTGCCAGTGTTCTTGCTCCTCTACACGCTATGATCACACACAAACGCAAGGTAACGAAATTGGTATGGTGTAGCGATAGTTTACAGGCGTTCGACAATGCCAAAAATGCTATCAATAGTGCATTGTCTTTGTCATTTCCTATCAGTGATGCCCCCTAACTCTGACGGTCGATGCATCAGATGTTGCGATCGGTGGAGTGTTGGAACAAACCATTAACGGTCAACAAGCACCCATCGCGTTTTACTCGAAAAAGCTGCAGCCAGCCCAAACGCGTTATAGTGCTTTCGGACGTGAACTTCTTGCTATTTACTTAAACGTGAAGCATTTTCAACATTTCCTTGAAGGCCGAGAGTTTTGTGTTTTTACCGACCACAAACCTTTGGTCACTGTCTTCAATAAAAACAGCTGTAACCACTCTCCCAGAGTCATCAGGCAACTCGATTATATCTCGCAATTTACCACAGATATCCGCCACATCAAAGGTGTCTTGAACACTCCAGCGGATGCACTTTCAAGAATAGAGATTACTTCTGTTACCCTCAGCTCTACACTGTGGAATGCTATTGCACAGGATCAAGATAAGGATACGGAACTACAAGACCTGCTCAGAGAAGACTCCACTCACTCACTTTCCCTCAAGAAAATGAGTATGCCAGGATTGTCTGTGCCCCTCTATTGCGACGTATCAACAGCTGCTATTCGCCCTTATGTCCCTCCATGTCACAGAAAAGCAGTCTTCACGGATCTTCATAACCCTCCCATCCTGGTATCCGTGCTTCGCAACACCTGGTTACCTCTCGCTTTGTTTGGCCCTCGATGCGGAAGGATGTCAAACATTGGACCAAAACGTGCCTTGCCTGCCAGCGTGCCAAAGTCCAAAGGCACACCAGGTCCCCCTTTGACGCATTTCCGCCCCCATCCCAGCGATTTGAGTAATTCATGTAGACATTGTTGGCCCTCTTCCAGTGATTCAAGGCCAACGTTATCTGCTCACCTGTCTCGACCGCTTTTCCAGGTGGCCTGAAGCCATCCCACTTCCTGATATCCAAGCTGACACTGTTGCAAGAGCCTTTCTTCATGGATGGGTATCAAGATTTGGATTGCCGACAAAAGTCATCACTGACCAAGGTCGCCAATTTGAGTCTTCGCTTTGGAAGAAGTTTACCAGCTTGTTGGGTACAGTACATGCGCATACCTGTGCGTATCATCCGCAAGCTAACGGCCTCGTCGAACGCTTCCATCGCCAGCTGAAGTCATCCCTTATGTGTCACGAAGACTCCCATTGGATGGATAAGCTTCCACTCGTGTTGCTTGGTATTCGCTCTGCATTTAAGAGTGATCTGAAGACTACAGCGGCTGAACTAGTCTATGGAACAACACTGCGGCTACCAGGTGGCTACTTCACTGCAGGGGATAAGTCATGCGATCCTACGGAATTCGCTCAAAACACTTTCCTCTCACATGCAGTCCCTTCAGCCTGTTCCCCCTCGATTGACTAGCCAACAGAACATCTTTATTTCCCCAGCCCTCCAGTCTTGCACCCACGTTTTCGTTCGTGTACCTGTCCCAAAACGGCCTCTCCAATGTCCATATGACGGGCCCTATGAAGTTCTCCGACGTACGCGCAAATCATTCTCATCCAGCGCGGTTCCAAGGTCGACAAGGTTTCTATCGATCGTCTTAAGCCTGCGTTTTGGAATCAACCTTAAGCGAGGTACATGTAGCTACCAAAAAGGTCCAGCGGAAATCTGTGTCGTTCGGAACTCTTTGAACTTCCTCTCTGGTGGGGGAGTGTGTAGTGAATACTCTTATTTTAGTTTCAAGTTAAATGTTAATTTTACCGTCTTGAATTTCGGAATAGTATAAATTCATTTTAAATTAGTTACCCATTATAATTCAATTGTGAACCACATTAATACTAATTTTATGTATACTATTATTTTATTGTATGTAAACATAATTAATTATATATCACAATTGTCAGTTAATTATTTATATTCAAATATTTATTTTAATCTAATACCATGTCCATTTTACAAATAAATAATAGAAAACCAAAGGTTATATTTTCCACCTTTGGTACTGTCGCAGTTTCGCCTAACGGACTCAATACGGCTAGTGAGATAATCACTGGTTGGCACTTAACCAGCGGCAGTGCTTATGGCTACATCATCCAGGTTAACCTATACCGGATAGATGCGCTACGGTCCCAAGCCGTAGCTTGCCTAGGCCAACGACGACGACGACGTAAACCAACAAAATTCTCCATGTGTAATAAGTCTTCATAATGGTTTGCTAAGTTCTTGTTTCAATAGCAGATATCCCTGTTTTTGAGGATTTAGGTGCAGGTACGTCTCTGAACACTCGTTGGCCGAAATATCGAAAGCGTAGACATTAGTCCTCTTTATACAGTCGTCCATCGTTAACCGTATCCCGACGTCGTTACATCCGTTTGTACGCCACATCGACATTAGTAAGGGTGCTTTTATTTCGAATAATTAATGGTTTGGTCATTTGACTCCAAAACATTTGTCAGTATCAATAAGAAACAACTACATTCATGCATTGTTACGTGACACTAAATACATAAATATGATTTTACTGCTCATTCATTATGAACGAATTTTTTTTTGTGCAGGAAGGAGCAGCCAAGGGCGAATGCCCGCAAAAACGTACACCCCTAGAAAGGAAGACGAGAGCCAAACTCACGGTCCAAGGATTCCGAGGTTCCTGGAAACCCTGCGTTTGAAAGATTAGAGGTCATAGACAGTGGAAAAGGTGGATTGAGGAAGATTGTTCCACAGTTAACCGGTTGAGTAGATAAAAAATTAAAAATACCGACTAACCCTTGCGTTAGAGAGTTGGATAGAAAAAGAATTGGAATGTGTCGAGAAGTCTGGTACTGGAACTTGAATTCGGAGGATTCAAGTTCGGGAATACGAGAGCAAGTTGGTTCATCTACCCTTGGAATGAAATTGAGTATAAAAAAAGTAGGAGGGTACAAAAAAAAGGTTGCTGTCAGTCTTACCAGACACCCGAGTTCCAGTGAGGAAGAGAAGGTGAGGTTTATCGGAGGAGAGGTGATGTTCAACAGATTGTAAATTTGAGGAAAAGTCACGAAGGTTTCAGAAGTTTATGAAAAGTGAATCAGGAAGAGGCCCAGAACATCTCGAATTGGCAGTAGCAGAACCAATCCTGCTGCCAGGGTCTGCGTTCCCGGTATCTGCAGTGGGGGAGCCATATTTGTATCACTTAATGTAGAAAAAATAAAAATAAATTGAGAATTAACAAATACATTTTTTTTTATATGACTCTTCTTCCGGTATATGAATCCTTTTTATCGTTGTGCATGTAATCAATATAAACAGTTTAATGCTTCTTTCTTATCTATATATGGTTTTGCACCTGTTAAAAATCGGCTTCGGTATTTGTGCTGAAAGTACAAACTCCCTTTCTGCTCAAACACATGAAGAGTGTTTACTTCTTATCCTCTTCAGCTAAGAATAAGAACAAATACTTTAATTTTATGGTGAAATTACTGGTAGCGGCAGCCAACTGGTTCTTATACCCAGCTTTTTAGTCCTAACAGCATACATGGAAGAACTTTATTGTCACGGGGTCACTGAGGGTACTAAGCCTAACCCATCTCATACGACAGTGGACCTTGAGAACTTTCGAGATGTCAACCAAGACCATGTTCTGCCCTTGGGCACAACATTTTATAAACAGAAATCTGACGATCACCATTATAACTAAATAAATTTACTACCACCTAGGAGAACGATACTGTTATACTAAAGATTAGTTCTGTGTGATGACGGAGCCGAGTGTCCCAACATTGACACCATGCAATTGATAATTCTCAGTTCTCACGATCATTACTTAACTTACACAATTCACAATCGGGGTATGAAACGAGTTAGTAAAAACGAAAAGTCACCTTACTTACTGTAAGTCACAGGTACAAAAGCGGTGAAATGACGAAAAAGAAGTGTCCAAGTTATATTATGCTGACTGTGATATTCACCTAGGTAGAACTCTATCGTCGAAACTCAAGGATTACCCTGGAAGCTAAATGAATATTTAGCTCTACCCCCTCTGCCCAAACTAAACTATAAATTTCGGCGTTTGCATTGGCACAGTCTTTCGCGTTTCCAACAACTTCTCTCCTATCTCCCGCGCTGGACGCTCTCTAGTTCACCCAGGATCGTAGCCTTCAAATTGTCATGGCGCCTGCTGCAAAAATGTCTTCATTTTATTGTTTCCCAAGAACCTGTAACTTACTGAAGAGAAATTTTTAAATAAGTAATATAAAAGATTTTCAATAATTCTATTTTTTTTATATTACTAAACCATCCTATTTGACCTAGTTTTAAAATATTAAATTCCAGAGTATTGACTCCAAACAATATATTTAACGCCAGGATATGTTACAATTGCATAATTGGAAGAAATTACACTGGCCAACAAAATCAAACTTTTTTTTCTTATCACAAACATGATCACAGTTTTCTTAATGCATGTTTCGCGCTGATTCCGAATCTGGTTTTATTTTGTTTCTAGCACGTAGAGTTATATAGATTAGGGTGGAGCGAAAAATACTTTTTTTCTAGTATGAAGTTCTAATAATGATTAAAAGTTGCATTTAGTGGACGATATATACCTGCCAAAATATGAGTTCATTTGGTTAATATTTTCAGCTGCCACCAGGGGGCTAAATTTAACACAGTTTTGGGTAAAAAGGAAAAAAATGCTTCTATTTTAGGTTTATCAAACTATTATAAAATTTTATCTTAGAATTATCTAATAGTTTGATTAAGATTCTTAAATGATAAGAATTCGTTTTGTAAAAATGCCTTTTCATATGCTTAATATCTTCAGCTGCCACAAGAGGGCTGAAGTTAACTTAAAAATTACAATTAAGTATGATTCTGTATTTACTTGAAAAAGGGAACAGTAATAAATTAGGATGTCTCTCCTCCTTTATACTTGCTTGAGACAGTTAAGAAACGTTATTTCGTGCCTTAGCGGAGTTACCACCCTTTCCCCAACCAACCTCCCTCTAGAAAGGGTTCTTGCTGAAGACTATTTAGTAATTTGCTTTTGTATCAAATTTTGGCTGTTTTTTCCTTGATTCTAATGTAGCACGAATCCAGCCGTCTCTGTTTGTAGGTCCGCAGACTGATCCAGCAGCGTCTGTAACGAGCTTGACGCATCTCTCTACGGCTTGTGTATGACATGGAAACTGAAATAATTCTGAATGAAGAGTAGTACCATGTTTGATGCATGATTCAATATCATCAAGAGAAACTCCTTTGGTTATCGGTGGTTCTGCTATCTGAAAATCTTGCCACATAATGAGATCTGTATAGTCTTTGGCATAAAAATTTATTTCTGGCACCTTAAAATACCTGATAACATCTGTTTCTTGAATGCATGCCCTTGCTTTTATGATACGCCTAAATCCCAACTGACGCACATGCTCCCTTTGATCAGCTATCATTGCAATGAGAATGTTTTCTTGATTTGCGTAATATGCATTTCGCTGAATGACTGAGTTATGTACTCTCCTAAGCTCTTCACGGAGATACCGGCTTCTTGCAATCATATGCCACATATGTTTAGCACCATATTGGCATAATGGTTTACGCTTTATCTGAAACCACATTGGTGCGTATACCCTAACAATGAAAGTAGCTAATTCTTATAAATTGCCTGAAGGATTCTCTGTGCTTGCATATAACCGCAGAGTCCTGTTTGCTGTGGTGAGCCACCTTGAATGTGATATATTGCCTGGACTCTTATGACTAAGACTCTTTGAGAATGTTCCACTTGATATAGCCTTGTGAATTTCAAGAAGGTATTTCTGGTCAGTACTTATGTCATCTACATCAACTTCACACATGTCCTCTTGAATTTCAATGGGTTTGAAGTTAACTATGGAAGCTTTTCACAGTCTGAAAGTGCTCGGCCAATTTCTCCTGAAAATGCTCTTGGTCCAGTAGTGGTACCATCCAAGTGATGAAACAGATGGCGCAATGGAAGTTCATTAAGGTGTAAAAGGCAACAGCCACTGCAATGGCTTATTAAAGGCTTCTTCCAGTAATCTTATTGTGCCTCCAATACTACCAGTGTTAACCACTGTCGAATCACAGCCAACTGCAACGATGTTCCCTATATCAACATTCCTTTCTTTCAAGCAATTCACTAGCGCTGCGCAAATGTATTTAGCTTTGCCACTGGAAGGTGTCACATGTGCAAAGTACAGAGAGTGTGGTTCAGATATTATGCTGATATGCTCTTCGCGTTTGGTTCTTTGGTGGTTAGAGCCATCACTCTCCTGGACTTGAATCATTGTTTTATCCTTTCTGCCATCAAAGTATAATCCCCGCATGGTTTTTGGCTCTCCTATCTGTTGTAGTTCCTTTCTCTGTTTTTGTCTTTCACGTCTTAGCTTACTTCTGTCTATAATATTCCCTTTGTCTTCGGGAGTAACAATTTTAAGATCTGCCAATACTGCAGAAGCAATAGCAGCCCCAGCTCTGTCCGACATTTTAAATCTATCACAAGTAATTGCTAATGAAGGCAGTGGCTCACGCATCTGTTGTTCTGATATTACATATTGAGTCGAGGTTGTATCTTCCTCATTATCTTCAGATATCTCTTCTAGTTGTTGAAGTTCACTTGTCTCTGTTTCGATTTGTAAGTTGGACGTATTGGTTATAGCAGCACTAGTTGTTTGTGAGGATTCCAGACGTGCTTTTTCCATTTCCTTTCGATGTTCTCTTGCTTGTAATCGTCTTGTGTGTGCTATGTCAATGCTTCCTATCACCATTATTCTGCGTGTTCGTTGGTCATTTAAAAAATCCTGCTCTTTTGGAGGGACTTTCTTACTCTTTTCACATGAGCATCTCCTAAACTCCTTACATTTGCAGGTGCAGATGTCAAACAAAGTGCATTTTGAAGAGTTTTCAAATTCTTCAAGCTGATTTTTGTACTTAGGCTGATCCTTGCGTGACTTGTATGGCTTTAATAAGGACCTGTATTTATCATGGTACACTCGCATCATCTGTAAAACGCGTGTATGTGAAACTATTGGCAAAGAGGCCTTCTTCCAAATATTTTCTACCTTTTTGGAAACTGCCTCTGCTATTTCAGAAAATGAAGGCTCCTTGTTATTCATCTGCTCCTTCACTAAATGTTTTGTGAACAGGTAATCTTTCATAATGCAGTTATAAGTTGGTAGTTGCATATCACTCATCTCACAAGGTACTTCAAATATGGCACACTTCATATGTTCTCTAGTGAAATGTTTATATTTAGTATTTGATGCCATAATATTTTTAAGAAAAATTCACAATCACAAAATATCCTGTAACATCAAAACATTATATAATTAATATATATAATATATTTTATAAGTATATATAATATATTATATAAATATATAATATATTATATAAATAAACTAAAATTATATAATACATTATAACAAGCATTTTATAATAAAATCAATATTATCTCTATATAAATCACTTTAAAATAAAGTTTTATAATATTCCGATCATATTAAAAAACTCTCCGATCAAATGAGCGACTAGGCCTACTACCTAAGAAGAGAAGAAGAGAAGTGTTAACACACTGTTCTAATGACTCACAGAAAGAAATTCCTTCACACCAAAACCCTCCCCCACAACCCTCCCCAAACCCTCCCCCACAACATTCAGTGTAGTCTCAACATGACTCAGTTACTCTAAATTGTGTTAACTTCAGCTCTCTTGTGGCAGCTGAAGATATTAAGCATATGAAAAGGCATTTTTACAAAACGAATTCCTATCATTTAAGAATCTTAATCAAACTATTAGATAATTCTAAGATAAAATGTTATAATAGTTTGACAAACCTAAAATAGAAGCATTTTTTTCCTTTTTACACAAAATTGTGTTAAGTTTAGCCCCCTGGTGGCAGCTGAAAACTTTAAACAAATGAACTCATATTTTGGCAGGCATATTTCGTCCACTAAATGCAACTTTTAATCACTATTAGAACTTCATACTAGAAAAAAAGTATTTTTCGCTCCACCCTAATATAGATACACTGGTTTTGATATTTTTAAGTTTTTGATATTGCTATAAGAAAATTTATGGATGTATAGATCACACTTAGGAATGCTAAACAACAAATACATCATATACTTTATTCAATGTACTTATAAATAAAGAATATATACATTATTTTATTAAAAGCACTGTGAGTGTGATTTCCTTTTGTAAATTTGGCCTGGATTGTCACGATACAGCATCCAACAATGGTCCGCCATCATGCTTTCATTCCAATATCCTTGGTAGCGCTTCTCCATCATCTGAATATCTTGATGGAAGCGCTCTCCTTGCTCGTCACTCACTGCACCAAGGTTTTCAGGAAAGAAATCTAAGTGGGAATGCAGGAAGTGAATATTTAACGACATTCGACACTCCAGTTCTTTGAAGGCATCAAGGAGGTTCTTGACTCCATCCTTATACGCAGGTGACTTGTTGCTTCCAAGAAAGTTTTCATATATCCATTTGTGAATCCTGACTGCATACCCATAAGCATTCCTATAACTTTTAGATCTCCACAAACATTCTATTGATGACTGTCGTATTTGATTGCCTTAAGTAGTATATCCATATTGTCATATGTCTCTTTTAGATGGACGGAATGGGCAATGGGGATGGATGGCATTATATTACCATTATGCAAAAGAACTGCTTTCAGGCTTCTCTGCGACGAATCAATAAAGAGGCGCCACTCAGATGCCACATACGTCTGAGATATGGCTGTAAATAGTCCATTGATGTCATGGCAATAACAGAGAGGACCGTCTACTGAAAAGAATGCTGTTAATTCAAAATTCCGCTTTCGGTAGTAACTAATACGAACATTGTTCTCAAGTAAATTGTTCTCCTTTAGTCTTGAGGCGAGAAGCTCTGATTTCTCTTTAGACAGCGATAAGTCTCTAACAAGATCATTCAACTGTCCTTGGGGTTATGTAATATTCTGTATTCATGAAAAAGTAAGTACATAAACCGGGACAAAATTGACATTTTTATTAAAACGACGGGACGGCCAGGAAATATAAAACAAACGGTACTGTCCCGTTCAAAACGGTACGTATGGTCAGCCTATCTATGATAGAATCTAGCCTATCACTTGGGGGAATTGGAATGGGCAATGTTTCATCATGTTTTACTGGTCTACGTGCTGAATCCAAGTTTGGATATACAATCTGGTGTTTGTTCTTGGCAGAAAACCCCATTAAGTTCACACTACAAAAATAACAGTCTTCATGATGATCTCTCGGCTCTCTCCATATCATGGGTATGGCAAATGGCATTGAAGCTTTCTTTTTGTTAAGCCAATCACGTAATCCATTTGAACAGCCAGAACAGATTTGATGTGGCGCCCATGGTTTATCTTGGTCACCTACTCATGTGAAGAGATCCCTCTATGCCCACCAGGCTACAGTTGCTGCACTCTACATACTTCAACAAGCAGCATAGAACCACTACAAAGAATCAGGTGACGAAGAGTGGTGTGAGTACAACGCACAGCAGAATCCCCAATTTCACTATTGGTACCCTGTCATCCAATTGAAGCTGTTGCTAAATCACCATGTGAGGTCACTGAGGGAAGGAAACTTCACACTCTTTCTGGAAGTACTTGACCAGCTGGCACCATGGCTAATGGTTATTTGCCCTAAGTGCACATTCGAGATATGGTGAGTTTGAAAGAAATGCATCTTGGAGTATTTGAGGAGTTTGAGAAGGGCAATTTTGTTGTCCAGAGATCTAGCAACAATTTTTCTCTCATCGCACTTGACCAGTCTTATGAACAGTCCAACAAGTATGTGGAAGGGGAAGGAGCAGCAGTTGGGTAAACAGAAAATCCTTCATTTCTTCGAAGGTGGATGCTAGCAGGGCCAGAGGTGACTAGAGTTGCCTCAGAATTTGAGGAGTCCATGGATGATGACAGGGAGGTGTTAGATAACAGATATCATGAACAGGTTCCACACATACAAACATCATTTGTCAAAGATGTCAAGTCACTTCAAACGACGTGGGTCCGGGAAACACCGGCCTGACGTGAAAAATAGTTTAAAACGCCAATCCGTGGTAAAAAATAATTTAAACGTCTTTTATTGTCATGCGCGTAGTATTAGAAATAAATTGAACAAACTTAAGGCGATAATTTATTCAGGGAACTACGATATAGTTGCTATAACCGAAACTTGGTTAAATACCGTAACTCGGGACTTGTTGGGGGAATTTGATATAGCGGGTTTTAAACTTTTTACTAATGATAGGTTACATAGGATTGGTGGTGGCGTTTTGTTGTACGTTCGTAATTCCGGCAGCAATTAATGCGATATGCATTGAAGTTAGGGCGCGTAGTATTAGCTTTAATTTCGTTGTTGTTTATAGACCTCCCGTTCAACCCCTCGATACCGATACTAGATTTTACACACTTCTAGATAACTTTATTAATAATCGGGATAGTATAATTGTCGGAGACTTTAACTGCCCTAACGTTAATTATGAGACTTTTACTGGTAATGATGAGGGTTTGAGACCTATTGAGTTCATGGAAGATAATTTTTTACGACAGATGGTTACCGAACCAACGCGCGGTGACAATATTTTAGACGTGGTGATGAACGACGAAAATATAGTCGAAGGTTTGGAAGTAGGTGAGAGTTTGGGATGTAGCGATCACCAAATTATTAAGGATAGTAACGTAATAGAAGTCACTGATTTTTTATTTATGGGTAATGACGCAAATTTTCATTGGGAGGCTTTTAAAGAAAGTTTTTTGAATATCAAAGGGGGTTTATTCCGCGTAGGCCCAAGTGGTGGACTAGGGAAATAGGCGAGTTCATAAACGAGCGTAATAGAGCGTATATACTTAATAAGCGCGATGGCAAGATAGCTAACTTTAATAGATATATCGAGCTTAGACGTCAGGTTAAAAGATCTGTTAAGAATGCGAAGCGCAATTTTGAGATACTTGCAGCTGCGGATAGTAAACAATCCGAAAACGGACCCTTTCCCGTTCTATGGCCACCATTGAAATGAGAGAAATTAATATTTTTTAAACTTATTTTAACTTTTTATTAATAATCATTACATTTTGAATAGGAGAAATTTAATTAATTTAATTTAAGAGCTATGAACATAAATAAAAACAAAAAATATTTGGGATCACTTTAACATATTGCTTCCCAAAGCATTCGGGAAGCAGTAAGTTAATGATCCCTCCTGGGAAGCAATACGTTAAAGTGATTAACACCGGAAAGCAATATGTTAAAAAGAGAAAGGTTGGTTGGTTAAGTCGTGATATTTTCGTTAGTTTTAACGAAAATATTACAACTTAACCTAACCAATCGTCAAGGGCATACAGTTGACCTACATACAGTACATGAAACGGAAAAGACCATATAGCGCAACAATTCTAATAAATTTACTTTCAACCTAATATTTTAACATGTTATGATTTACTTTTTTTGCGTTTACTTTATTAAAGCGAACATTTTTCATCGTACTCCTTATCCTAAATATTGGGAAGCAATATGTTAAAGTGATATACACTAGGAAGCAACATGTTAAAGAGAGGTTCCTGGGAAGCAATATGTTAAAGTGATCCAATATTTGTCTATTCTTCAAAGATTTGACGATTTATTACATTACATTATCATTATTATTGGTCATACCTAACCTAGCTTAACCTAGGTTAACAGTCTAACCTATCCTAACCTAATGTAACCTAACCTAACCTCGTTGATGCCCATAGAACGAAAAAGACCCAGAAAAAGTTTTTTGAATAAGTCAATAATCGTAAGTCGATTAAAGATAACATAGGCCCTCTAGTGGACGCTAACGGCGCTTTGGCTTCCGACGCTGAGACGATGGCGGGTATTTTTAACAACTTTTTTGCGACAGTTTTTATCGTAGAAAACGTAAATAATGTCCCCCGACGTGGACGATATCGTTCCATTTAGAAGCGAGACTATTTTTAATGAAATAACTCTTCACGAGGGTGATATTGCGCATTATATCGATAAGCTAAAAGTTAGCAAGACTCCAGGCCCTGACGCGCTTTATCCTAGACATTTGAAAGATTTGAAAGATGTTAGTGAGTGAGTGAGTTGACGTTATAAGGGGTTAAATTAGAGTTGTAGGAGTGATATCAGAAAGTGGGGAAATGGGAAATATAGATGAAGAGTTGATAGGTCCTCGGGCTCACCAAGGATGCGCAGGTTTTGGGGGGGGGGGGTTAAGGTCTGGTGATAGGTGTTTCACCTTCCTCGCGCGTTCAAGCTTTTGTGGGGTGCTTCACTTGTTAGCTTATAGTTTGGGTTTTCTACCTCTTTTATTTTATTTTTTTTTTTTTATTTACTTTTTTTTTTTTTACTTATTTATTTTTTTTATTTTTTTATATATATATATATTATTATATTATTATATATATATATATATATATATATATATATATATTTTTTTTTTTTTTTTTTTTTTATCTTCTATAGGGTACAAAAGGTGCCGTTGGTGGGGGGTTTCTGCTGCGGGGTAGACTTCTCTTGAAGTAGGAATACTCTCTCCCGCGCTGAGGTCCAATATCGAGTTCTTCATAGGTCTGTGGAGAGGTGTTTCGTACCTTCCTCCAAGTTTTCTCCACCCTTCTGTGCAGAAGCACATTGAGGGCGGGTAAGTTGGCTTGTTGGTGCAGTGCCTGGGTTGAGATCCTGTCGCTGAGTCGTTTCCCGAGGATGAATCTTGTTCCAGCGTTATGTATTCTTTGTAGCAACATCAGATTTGTGTCGCTCGTTGTGTGCAGTGGAATTGCCGGGTATTCGAGGATTGACCGTACGAGCGCCGTGTACAGCATCTTCTTATTTTTTACCGAGAGTCCCCTGAAACGGTAGAGTTTAATGAGCTCTCCTTTCGCTTTGTTTGTCCTTGCTGTGGTGTGGTTTTTATAGCCAAAGCTGTTGATGATCAGGCCGAGAGCTGTGCCTTGTTGTTTGTAAGGTTGGATTCGGTTGTTTATTTCTAGTGCGTGAACCTTCCTGCGGCCAATGTTAATTACTGTGAATTTCTGTTGGTTTGTCTGAATTTTCCATCGTTCCTCGAATTCGTGTATCGTCGATCACTTAGAAAGTCGCGATTTGATTAATAGTAGTCAGCATGGCTTTCGACGCCATAGATCTTGTTCAACTAATTTGTTAGTTTTATAACGAAATAGTGCGCGAATACGATAGGCATGCGGCTGACGTTATTTATTTAGACTTTTAAAAAAGCGTTCGATACAGTTCCGCATAGAAGATCAATTGCGAAGGTTAAAGCGCACAGTATACGCGGTCAGGCAGCTAACTGGTTAGAGGAATGGCTTCGTGCCAGGAAACAGAAGGTCGTTGTTAATGGTAGAGGATCGGAGTCGCTGGATGTAGGTAGCGGTGTCCCTCAGGGTTCAGTGTTAGGCCCATTGCTATTCGTCAACTACATTAACGACATAGATATAGGCTTGACCAGTAACGTATCGAAATTCGCGGACGATACTAAAATAGGCGGTAAAGTTCTTAACGTGGACGATAGAAATAGGCTCCAAGACTATGTAAATAGGATTATGGAGTGGACGGATAAGTGGCAGATGCAATGTAACGTAGACAAATGTAAAGTTTTGCAAATAGGTTCACGTAACAATAATTACACGTACACGATGAACAACAGACAGTTAGCGAGGGTTGACGAAGAAGTAGATTTAGGCGTACGCGTATCTAAAGATTTAAAAGTTAGGAACCACTTCCTGGAGTCTTGCGCAAAAAGATAATAGGATGTTAGGCTTCATAGCGCGTAATTTCGAATTTAAATTGAAGAATATTATATTGCCCCTTTACGAGTTCCTAGTCAGGCCCCACTCAGAATATGCCGTTCAGTTTTGGTGCCAGTATTTGCGTGAGGATATTGATAGGTTAGAAAGGGTTCAGCGACGCGCCACGAAACTAATTCCGTCACAACGCAACAAGTCTTACCAAGATAGGATTAAAGAGTTGACTTGCATTCACTCGAGACAAGGAGATTAAAGGGGGAGCTTACTGGAGTTTTCAAAATCGTTAATAAAGTCGATAACGTAAATTTTGACATTGTTCATTTTCGATAATAGCAATACTCGTAATAACGGGTTTAAATTACGTGGGAAACGTTTCATTACTAACATCGCTAAAAACGTTTTTACGTTTAAAGTAATTCATAAATGGAATAATCTTCCCGCCCCCGTTGTGAACTCTACCAGCGTTAATATGTTTAAAAATCGTTTAGATAGGCATTTTAAGAATATTAACGTCGTTTAAAATAATAAAACAATTAGCAACAGGAGCTCTGGGGGTGATATTCGAGGTTTGAGTCTGTTGACGATTGATGCCAGCTTGTGACATACCAGTTTGTGACATGCCAGCGTGTGATATGCCAGCGTTAAATTTATATTATTAAAAAAAAATAGACACACGAACTGTAGCGTAAACTAACCCACCTTTTGTTGTACTCTTCTCATCCTCTCTTTACTTGCATGTCTGTAGTTTGCATGGTATGACAGTATTTCTTTGAGCTAAGATTGTGTGCATTGTTTTTAAGCGTTCTTATTTTACTTCTTTTCATCTTTCACCCCTTTCCTATTCTCTTCAACTATTTTTCCGACTTGTCGGCAGTAGACGGCGGATGATGATGGTGAGTCTTTCTCTCTCTCTCTTAGTGAATGAATGTTAACCCACGAATAATAGTTTTTGCTACTTACTGAACCCCTTATTCTCTTCTTTTAACTCTCTATTCTCTTCTTTTAACTCCCCTACACTTTTCTTTCTTTCGGGCTAACTCTAGAGTGGATCTTAGGGCCTTTGTTAAACTTAGCTTCTATAAATCTGTAGATCCACCTTTCGGGATTTCAGTGAAACTTTTGCTATTGCGCTATTCATATCCGAAGTTTTTGATAGAATCTGGCACAAATCTTTAATTTCCAAACTGTCCTCCTTCGGTTTCTATCCTTCTGTCTGTCCCTTCATCTCTAATTTCCTTTCTGGACGATCGATAGCTGCAGTTGTAGATGGCCACTGTTCTTCTAATGCTATTAACTGGTGTTCGTCAAGGGTCTGTCCTGTCACCCACTCTATTCCTTTTATTTATTAATGATCTTTTAATTCGCACTTCCTGTCCTATTCACTCCTATGCCGATGATTCCACTCTTCACTTACCCCCTTCACAAAGTGTTCCTCTCAACAGTCACTCCATGATTCGCGTGGGGCGGCTATGGAGCACCTGACCTCTGATCTTTCTGCTATCTCTGATTGGGGCAGAGAAAAAACTTGTGGCTTTCAATGCCTCAAAAACTCACTTCCTCCATCTACCTACTCGTCACAATCTTCCACACGACTATCCCCTTACCTTCAACAACAGACAACTCAATCCTTCCTCTTCTCTTAACATTCTTGGCGTTTCCTTTTCTCGTGATCTTTCCTGGAAAGATCACATATACTCTTTCTAAAACACCTTCTAAAAATTACCGCCACGTTTTCTTCACCCCCACTCAGTTGCTGTCTCTGTACAGGGGTCTTGTTCGCCCCTGTATGGAGTATGCTTCTCATGTGTGGGGTGGTTCAACCCACACAGCCCTACTTGACCGGGTGGAATCAAAGGCTTTTCGTCTCATCAATTCCCCGCCTCTTATTGATTGTCTTCAATCTCTCTCTCTTCGCCGCAATGTTGCCTCACTCTCTCTTTACTATCGCTGTCATAACGGACATTAATCTTCTGAACTCTCTAACTGCATGCCCCCTCCTTTAAGGAGAGCACGCAGTACTAGATTTTCTACACTTTCTCATTCCTTTTCTGTCCAACCATCTAATGCAAGTGTTAATCGGTATTTTCAGTCTTTCATCTACTCAACCGGTCAACTCTGGAAGAATCTTCCTCAATCCATCTTTCGTCCTGTCTATGACCTCCCATCTTTCAAACGCACGGTGGCTAGGCATCTCAAAAACACCGGGCCTTGACTTTGGCTCTCTTCTTCTTCTATGGGAGGTGCGCTTTTGCGGACATTTGCCATTGGCCCCTCCTTCCTGCATAAAAAAGTGATAACAAGACGGAACTCTTTTGTTTTCTCTCAAACAAGCTCTCAGAAATAGATATTGAGCAGAAAGAGCTTTATACTTCACACCTTTGTCACGTTCTCACTGTCCATGAATGTAATGATCAGAAAAAAGTTAGTATTGAGCCATGTTTTCATGAAGAAAATGATACCAGAATGATGCTACATGTTGCTCATGCAGCCAGACATGGATACCATCTGACTACTAGAGGTGGAAAGCATACATCAGTACTCGCGTATTCTTGTACTCGAGTACGTGTATTTGTTGTATGCGTATTCGTACTCGTACTCGAGATAATCTGAAATCGCTGTAATCGTACTCGTACTCGAGGGATTCTGAAATCCCTGTAATCGTACTCGTACTCTTGTTTGACCAATCAACCTCTCGTAACCATTTACCACGTGCTACTAATTTGTCTATCTTTTCGGTAACTATAGCAACCTATAGCTTCCAGAATGTTCGAGAAAGCCTTCAGCAGACTATAAATGCTTGCGCAGGGTATCGCGGAGGTTAGTATAAGTTAGAGATCTGTAGAGATCTGGTGGTATCTGACGTCATTGTGGAAGGTTGCATGTATAATATATATACATCTGAGTTTTACAAGGTATGTATTTGTATTTTTAGTTTTTATTTATTTTATAAGAAAGCTGAGTTATTTTGATGGAATATAAAACATCTTACAAAAGATGTTGAATAAAGCATTACGTAATTGACATTACTTATAACTTTATAAGTACATGTGAGATATATATATATATATATATATATATATATATATATATATATATATTAGGGTGGTCCTTATTTTTCACCTTTCAAATTTCTGTGCTCTGACCCCATCAAACTATGCTATTTGATGTACAAACACAGTATACAAAATTTTATTGAGATATATTAGTATTTAGAGGTCGCTCAACGGCTTCATATTATTGGATTATAAGATTCTCATAAAGTAGGAATATAAACAATTGCCAAATGCATTACCTATTCGATAGCAATTTAGCATCTCTAATATCGTCCTCACACTTATCAATCAAGTAAATCTTGGATTTATTTCGAGTCTCCATCACTATGTATTTTTGATCCATAGTTCCACACCTGAAAATAGAACATCAATATTATATTAGGTACAAAATTTAAGACATTTACAAAACAAATAAAAAAGTTTAATCTCATGAAACTTCATAAACAGTGTTTTATTATCCCGTCACATTTCTAGAGGGTCAAACCGAAACATTTTGATGTTTCATTTTTCACCATATAAATAAGGACCACCCTAATATATATATGTGATATATATATTATGTAACAGTAAAGCAAATACATTTTGTTCCTTTCGTGTCCATTTTTTCATTTTTTATTGTAATGTGTTCATATGGTCTCATAACAAATAAGCTTTGTTCATGCAAGCACCAGGTAGAGCACTGAAAAACGTTGTACTCGTACTCAAGGTAATCTGAAATCGCTGTAATCGTACTCGTTCTCGTAATCGAGGAAATCTGAAGTAGCTGTAATCGTTCTTGTACTCGTATTCGCTTACTCCAAAAAAGTTTGTCCTTGTATTCGTACTCGTACTCCTCCAGTTACAAAAATTTTGGTATTCTTTCCGCCTCTACTGACTACGGCTGTTTACCTTTCTCCTAATTCTACTGCTTATGAAAAATTCTTTGATGACCCCACTTCCAAAGTGGAATACATTCTTTAACGTTCTCCCTTTGCTGAAATCTCCATTTTAGGAGATTTCAATGTTCACCACCACCTTTGGCTTTCCTCCCATTTCACTAATATCCCTAGTGAACTAGCTTACAACTTTTTTAATCTAAATGACCTACAGCAGAGTGTACAGCACCCTACTCATATCCCCGATCGCGTTGAAGATAGGCCCAGCGTTCTGGATTTATTTCTTACCTCACATCCTTCTTCTTACTCTGTGAAACTTTTATCTACGTTGGGCTCCTCCGATCACAATCTTATATTTGTTTCCTCTCCAATCGCTCCAATTCGGCCTTTGGATCCTTCCAAGAGGAGGCGCCTTTGGCAGTTCGGCGCCGCTGATTGGGAGGTCCTTAGGCAGTACTTCTGTGATTTCCCATGGAATGATTACTGCTTCCGTGGCCGGGGCCCTTCTGGGTGTGCTGAGCGCATCACAGAGGTGATTCTCTCGAGCATGGAGGCGTACATTCCATATTCTATTCCTACTGTTAATGCAAAAAAGCTTGGTTTAGCTTTACTTGTTCTAATGCTATCCGCAACAGAGAGGAAGTTTTCAGAAGGTACCGTCGCCATCCAACTTCTGACTCTCACTCAGCTTATATTTCTGCCCAGAATCGCGCAAAATGTGTTTTTCGAATAGCCAAAAATTTCTTCATCCGACAAAAATGTGAAAATCTATCCAACTCGACTTCTCGCGCTCTCTGACATCTAGAAAAGAACCTCTCCAACAACTTTACTTCCTCTTCTTTCCCTCCTGTTTTCTATTCCGACGGCACAGTTGCCGTCTCTTCTTCTGATAAAGCTGAACTCTTCGCTCAAACTTTCACTTACAATTCAACCCTGGACGATTCCGATGCTGTTATAATGTCTGAAATTAGAATCTCTTCTAAAGATGTTTTTTCTGCCCTATCTGCGCTCAACGATAGGAAGGCGTATGGTCCTCATGGTTTCCTCCTGTTGTTAAGAAGTGTGCTTCTGTGCTGACACCCTGCCTAGGCAAACTCTTTCGTCTTTGTCTCTCATCTAGTAATTTTCCTTCCTGCTGGAAATTCGCTTTCACTCAGCTTGTCCCAAAGAAGGGTGACCGCTCTCAACCCTCCAACTATCGTCCAATTGCTTTGATTTCTTGCCTTTCCAAAGTTTTTGAATCTATCCTTAATAGGAAGATTCTTAAACGCCTTTCTTCTTACAATCTTCTAACAGATAGACAGTATGGATTCCGCAACGGACGCTCTACTGGCGATCTTCTTGCATATCTCTCTGACTCTTCTTCATCCTCCTTTCGGATTTCGGTGGAATTTTTACTATTGCGCTAGACATATCCAAAACTTTTGATAGAGTCTGGCACAAATCTTTAATTTCCAAACTGCCCTCCTTCAGATTCTGTTCTTCTATCTGTCCCTTCATCTCTAATTTCCTTTGTGGCCGATCTATAGCTGCAGTTGTAGATGGCCACTGTTCTTCTCCTAAAGCTATTAACAGTGGTGTTCCTCAGGGTTCTGTCCTGTCCCCCACTCTTTTCCTTTTATTTATTAATGATCTTTTAATTCGCACTTCCTGCCCTATTACTCCTATGCCGATGATTCCACTCTTCACTTCTCCACCCGCTTCAAAAATCGTCCCTCTCAAGAGTCACTCCATGATTCGCGTAGTGCGGCTATGGAGCACCTGACCTCTGATCTTTCTGCTGTCTTTGATTGGGGCAGAGAAAACCTTGTGGCTTTCAATGCCTCAAAAACTCACTTCCTCCATCTGTTTACTCGTCACAATTCCCCACACGACTATCCCTTTACCTTCAACAATACACAACTCAATCATTCCTCATCTCTTAAAATTCTTGGCGTTTCCTTTTCTCGTGATCTTTCCTGAAAAGATCATATATACTCTCTTTCTAAAAAGGCTTCTAAGAGGTTTGGTGTGCTGTCCCGCCTCCGCGGTTTCTTCACCCTCACTCAATTGCTGTCTCTGCACAGGGGTCTTGTTCGCCCCTGTATGGAGTATGCTTCTCATGTGTAGGGTGGTTCAAGTCACACAGCCCTACTTGTCCGGGTGGAATCAAAGGCTTTTCGTCTCATCACTTTCCCGCCTCTTACTTATTCTCTTCAATCTCTCTCTCTCTCTCTCTTCGCAGAAATGTTGCCTCACTCTCTCTTTACTATCGCTAACATAACGGACATTGCTCTTCTGAACTCTCTAACTGCACGCCCCCTCCTTTAAGGAGAGCACGCAGGACCAGACTTTCTACACTTTCTCATTCCTTTTCTGTCCAACTATCTAATGCAAGTGTTAATCTGTATTTTCAGTCTTTCATCTACTCAACCAGTCAACTCTGGGCCAATCTTCCTCAATCCATCTTTCGTCTTGTCTATGACCTCCCATCTTTCAAACGCAGAGTGTCTAGGCTTTTCTAAAACCCCCGACCTTGATTTTGGCTCTCTTTTTCTTCCATGGGAGGGGCGCTTTTGCGGGCATTTGCCCTTGCCCCTCCTTCCTGCATAAAAAAAACACAAAGCTTCTCAGGAAGACATTTGACACAGATGTTTTAGCGCTTTCAGTAGCCTTCAAGTCGCTGAACTCCAGGTTGCATTTGGAGTTGATAAGCAATACTGCCTCATCCTTGCTCATACTATTGCTTCAATCACTGGACCTGAGAGAGCACTTGCATTGCCCTTTTTCGATGCACTAACTGGGTGTGACACAACACCGGCACCTCCAGGGAAAGATATAAGGTCAGCATGGAACCTCTGAAGAGTATTCAATATTGTGATACCTGTATTTGCTCACCTTTCCACATACCAGCAAGACCTCACAGATGATATTTATCAAATGATGGAGCACACTGCACTTCTGTTCTACTCTAGGACATCTGAAGAAACTACACTACAGTTAACAAAGTAAGGCAGAGAATGTTTGCCAAATTTACCAGAGCCATTGAAAATATCCTTTCAACCCAAGGAGCTTTGAAACAGCACATCAAAAGGGCTGCCGACCAAACTGCTTTCATCTGGGGTCAAACACTATTCCTCAACCAAAGCTACCATTCCCAACTAACTGGGGATGGGAAAGTAATGAGCATGGCTGGACCCCAAAAGGATCACACCTTCCTGAGGCTTGTAAGGCCTGTACTGAACTCATTCACTGTGGGTGCAAGAAAGCGTGTAGGGGACTGTGCAAATGCTCCATTGACAAACTTCCCTGCACAGCTCTTTCTGCTTGCTCTGGAGAGTGCAGTGGACAAGAGCACTTTGTGCATGGTGTTAATAATGTAGTATGTTATGAGTGAAACTTGTGTTTGTTGTGTTAAACATACTATTTCATGATTGAAATGTGTATATTGTATATTAAATTTTAAGTACCACCTTGAAGACAATGCTGTATTTGAATAAATTTATGTATTAATTCATGCTTTGACAAAAGTGGTTATATGATTTACTATGTGTACTCTTAATGTCAAGTAGACTATAGGGTGATTTGGTGCCATTTATAAATAAACTTGCTTTGAACATTAAATTCCCAACTCACGCCTGATTTTTCATTTTGCGAAAATTGGCTCTCCTCTTAATGTTAATAGTACCACCTCAAAACCTTGAGATTTTTCTTGCCACCTATCCTTATATGAAAAAGTATACATCAATGTATATCTGTGCCAAATTTGGTGCTTTTATAAAAAGTTAACGATTTCACGAAAATTTGGAGCTTACGCGCTGGACTATATAGGCGCATTGCCATTTTTTCCACACCCTATTGGTGGAAAAGCTAGCTTTACGTGTTTCAATAGGATCACAACGTATACGCTGTTTACCTCAAGTCTCGGATGTCATACTTGCTAAAAATCATGTAGCCTACTTGGTTTTCATCTGATGGCCTACTCGTATTTCAGGTTATTTATTTTAAATTTTTACTTACGTTTAAATATTATGTTTTATAATTGTTCATATCCTATTTGCACTTGACAGTATCATTTGTTACCATTGAAGCCATGCCCACAACTACACCAACAGTGCTAATTTCTTAGACCTGACTGGTTATATTATCATAGATCAGAAGGAGTTGTACAACATGATGATTGGACATACTTTTTTCCTCGGAAGCAAGGAAATACAGTTTTTACTCTTACAGTTTTTAGTAAAAAAAAATAATACCAAAATATTTCATGAGATACTAAACAAAACAAATATCACTTATCGGTCTTTCAAAAACATTTGTCAATTAGCGGTGCATCTCAAAAGGATATATTTTTGAATCTCAACACATACAAACTTGAATGAAATGTTTTGATAAAGCTGAAACCTGCAAACACTCGAGACGCATAGAAAGTCGAAAAAGTGAAAAGAAAAATAATGATATATATATATATATATATAATATTTCTATTTTTATATATTTATAAATAGGTGCTAATCTATATAGCCGAAGGGGTAACTGGGAGGGGGATGTGTTACTAAAACCGTCCCTGGTTCTTACTCAATATGTATACCAAATTTGATGCAGAGTACCATAGCACTTCATGCGTGTATAAATAAACTTAGAACACAGAGAAAGATGAAGAGAGAGAGAGAGAGAGAGAGAGAGAGAGAGAGAGAGAGAGTTACAAGGAGTTACAAGGAAAAGTAGTACCCTCTACCGCCTATTCTTCAGCCAATTTTCAATCCACCTACCTACTTCCCCCACCGATACCCAGTCCGCGGACTTTGGCCATTAGCCAGCGGTGAGGTACCTTATCAAAGGCTTTCTGAAAGTCGAGATAAAGTATATCATTCGCCCTACTCTTATCATACTAACTCCACATGACGTGGAAAAACTCGAGCAAGTTGGTGAGACACGACCTATGCCGTCTAAACCCATGTTGGGAATCCCCAAGCAGCTTGTAAGAATCCAAATGGTCAACAAAATTATCCGCTATTATCCTCTCTAATAACACCAGTACACATTTGAAAACTTGTCGATCGCTTTTTACAAACTTGTTGGTGATTCTATATAATTTGAGTGCGCTGATCTCAAAAATATAGTTAGTTTTTCCCTATTACGTATGGTTTTCTTACCACAGGGTGTGTCATAAATCCCCCATTTATCCCCAAATGTGAACCATCTTATCGAGACCAACATTGGATTGCACATGCTAAACCATAAATTTTGTTGTTATAGACTACAGTAACGCTTACATAATAATGTAGGGTAAATATATATAACAACCAGTCCCGTTCCCAGCAAAATACTCTCTCCCCTCCCATCAATGGGTGGTTAACATTTGGGGACAGATGAGGTATTACAACACCCCTTGTAGCACGAAATCTTTAGGTGATAGAGTAAAACCTAATTAAAGCAGAATTAAATAGCTCCTAGCTCTTGGACAAGCATATTGCTTGTTTATGAAAGAATAAAAAAATAACTGAAAGAAAAAACATATTTACCTTCTTTACTTGCAAACATTTCAGGACTTATTCCAAAGACAAGACTACGAAGGTAGATCTGACTAATGACGACTAAACCGGTGTTTCTTTGATGTTTTCTTATGCTGTGCGTTAGGCTGATCTCGTTGCAGACATCAGCAGTAATCCGCCATCATATTTGTATGCCATCTTCCTTGATATCTTCTTTCCATGGTTTTGATGTCCTGGTGAAATCGTTCCCCTTGCTCCTCACTGACATCTCCGAGATTTTCGGGAAAACGGTCAAGATGCGAAAATAAGAAGTGAACTTTCAGGCTCATGTTGCAGCCTAAGGCGCAAAGCATTTTAAGCATATTTTCCACCAGTCTTTCATAATTTTGGCTTTTGTAGTTTCCCAAGAAGTTTTCAACAACATCTTTGAAACCAAGCCATGCTTCTTTTTCTTTATTGGTCATTGTGTTCAGGAAATGATCATCTGTCAATAACTTTCTAATCTGAGGACCTATAAAAACACCTTCCTTTATTTTCTCGTAGCTAATCTTTGGATATTTTGAACAAATGTACTTGAAACACTCACCTTCTCTATTCAATGCTTTGACATACTGCTTCATCAAGCCTAACTTAATGTGCAAGGGTGGTAGGAGGATTTTATTTGGTTCAACTAGATGTTCATGTAAAATGTTCTTTGATCCTGGGGTAAGATTCTCTCTAGGAGGCCAAGTTTTCCTCTTCCAGTGCTGGTCACGTGCTCGACTATCCCATTCGCAGATGAAACATGGCATCTTAGTGTATCCTGATTGCTGCCCAAGTAACATGCAAAGGACTTTGAGATCCCGACACAATATCCATCTGTGATTTTGATACTGAATTTTTTCCAGAACCAGTTTCATGTTATCATAGGTCTCTTTTAAATGAGTAGAATGGGCTACTGGGATTGATGCATATTTGTTACCGTTGTGCAGTAACACTCCTTTAAGACTGGTTTTAGAGGAATCTATAAACAACATCCAGTCACTGGTTTGGTATTCGATGCCTAGCTTGCACACTAATCCTGTGATGGCCTTGCAAAATACCAAGGGACCATCTTCTTCGAAGAAAGGCACGAAGTCTTTCTCACGATTTCTGTACCAAGCGAAGTATGTGTCGGATGCCAATAAATTGTTTTCCTGCAATCTAGACCCCAAAAGTTCTGCAGAGTCCTTAGGCAGATTCAAATCCCTGACTAAGTCATTTAGTTCGGCTTGGGTTAATGGTTTAGGAGGATCTCGGTCAGCTGTTGGCTGTTCATAAACATCATCATTGTCTGGATTTGGAGCTGAATCAGAATCTGAATTGTATTGATTCAGACTCTCGGGTGGGCGGGGAATAGGAACTTCTGGACCATGGGGTACCGGCCTTATTGCAGATGGAAGACTTGGGTATTGAAGGCTCTCTTTATTCTTTGCATTATAACCTTTAACATTGCAAGAACAGAAGTAGCAGTCGTCGGTATGGTTTCTAGGCACGCGCCATACCATAGGGATCCCAAATGGCAAACTTTTCTTTTTACCTTTGCTCCAAATCCTTAGTGCCGCAACACACATAAGACAAACCTTGTGTGGAGCCCAACTTTTGTCTTGATCTCCTAATTTAATTCGAAAATAAGCATGATAAGCTCTCTTAATGAAGGTCGTTACATTTGCCCTTTGTTTTACAACAACATACCGACCACAAATATAACAAAATATGTCTGGACTATGGGTACATCCTCTAGAAGCCATTATTAAAATTTTAAAGACGTAATGTTAGAATTATCTATCTGAAAAATATGAAAAAACGAAATTAATTAAAGATAAAAAAGGTAAAACATTACAAAACGCCCCAAAACTGTTTTGCTAATAACTTTAAAACTGTGGGTGATGGAAAAAAACTGGTAGCATTTTTTAATTCAGCGCAGCGAACTGCTTCAGAATCACAACTCAAAATAAAGAAATCGATTTTCATGCAGACCGGTGTAATTTACCTACAACCGAAGTGAGACTGATGGGACGATAGTTTCCTGGATTTTCGTGATCCTCTTTCCTAAAGATAGGGGTCACGTTGACTTCCCTCCAGTCACCAGGCACCTGGCCCGTCTCCAACGATTTGTTGAAGACTGTAGCCAGGTGGGGAGCCACCTGGTCGCGCACCTCCCGCAACACTCTGGGGAGGAACTGGTCTGGCCCAGGAGCCTTAAACGCGCTCAGTTTGTCTATTCTGTCGACAACGACTGTCGCGGTACACCGAACACTATCCAGGCCAGCACCTTCGTGCCTGACGCTTGGCTCTGGGATGACGCGGGTGTCCTCCCTGGACCTATCATGCTTCTAAGGCTTTCTACTATTAACATAACTGAAGAACTCCTTAGGGTTCCCCTTGCAGAGGCTTGCCACCCTGAGTTCTTCGTTACGTTTGGCTAGCCTAACCTTCGCCGTCACTTCTTTGCACAGGCAGACATACGCCTCAGTGTTCTCATGGGAACGATTGGCCTTCGACCTCCTATACGCAGCTTTCCTATTTCGGATAGCCGAAGCGAGAGAGAGAGAGAGAGAGAGAGAGAGAGAGAGAGAGAGAGAGAGAGAGAGAGAGAGAGAGAGTTACAAGGATTTACAACGAAAAGTAGTACCTCAAAACGCCTTGCGGCCCATACCGAGGAGGCACCAATGGCAACGGGTGCCAGGGAAAACTGCTGTCTTCCTCAAATAGTGTGCAAGATTCGGTCTAACCTTTTCTTGAACAGATCCACAGAAGAACTGTTCACAACTTCTGAAGGTAGCCTGTTCCACGTGTCACAGATCTTATCGGTAAAGTAATCCCCCCCCCCCCACACACACACACACAAACTCCAATACCCAATGGGTAATCTGTGAGTTTTGCTTTAGGTAGAGGCCCATCTCACAATCTTACAGTAATTAATTCAATAGGTAGTTTTGTCAGAACGGCATGACAGAAACTCACAAACTCACCTCTTGTAAACCAAATACCTACCTATTGAAACTCACAAGATATGGTGACTTTCTGTAGCCCAATCTGTGAGATTTTCTCGCTCGTCGTTAGTTACTTATGACCTATGACCTATTGATTTTTATATGTTTGGAGGTTTGACCTATTGACCTATGACCTATTTTCAATTTTACGTACGGAGTTGATTAATTTTTCTTGCGAAACGCACAAGTCGATTGCAGTATTTTGCCCTTACACGCATAAAAATGATCTGACCTAAAGTCAAATGCGGTCGAGGTGGAGAGCATCAATTTCCTCCTCTATGAACCCACACATGTCTTGTTTATTTCCTTCTCGGGGGTAGAAGGTACCTACCTATTTCTCATAGGTTAGGTTAAAAGGGACCTGCGACCTTTTAACCGTCGATGAATTTCGAGGACGTAATTCGAATCATCGATCTGCGACTTCTCACATCGGACACCTGAGGCGTTAGTCGATAGGTAGGGCCCAGGCGCGAAGGATTGACCTACAAGGCACGCCCAGGAACCACAGTTTAAATGTGATGAAAGAATGTACAACAAGACTTAACAGCAACTAGAACGCTCTTCATAACACCCGCTCCTATAACCCGTTCCAAAGATTCCAGGGTCGTCGGGTAAAGCGAAGAAAAGCGACGAGTGAGCACGAGAGATAGCTCTTCCCCTGGACCGTCGACGCATCTGAATCAACTTGTTCACGTTCCCGGGAACATCGGCGAGAAGAAGGTTAATGTAACCTATTAATCTTCACCCGTGAGCTCAGAAATAACGCGAACGACGGGCACGAAACGTAACAGTCACTACCACGCTCTTCGAGACTGACGTGGATTCTAAACCCTATCTCCCAGCCCATCTGATTCCAGGGTTCACGCAGTCTTATGAAGAAAAGAGAGCTAGCTCATCCTTGTTGTATCGCCACTTCCTGCGGTTCGGCTCCCGTTACCAGGGCATAAAGCTATTAGATGCGACAACACCTAACCTCAGTAAAGCCAACCTATCACGCCTGGTTCCTTAATATTGATACGTAGTTGACGATTTCGTTCTGCTTCTCGCCGACTGGTTAACGCTCCCACCACTAAGAGCTTAACCTATTTCGGCGCCCATTGTTTTCCGATTAATTTCGGATATTAATTCAGACGTCGCAGCAACTAAAACGCTCTTCTTTACGTCTGCAAATGTCAATTCCTTCAAAAAAGAATCCAGGGTCCGCGGTCCTGGCGAAGAAAAGAGCGAACTCCTCCCCGAAACCGCCGCTGCCGCTGCGACTCGTGCCAAGTTGCCCCGACCCATCATTACCCGTGAGTTCATTAACTGAAGAATTCCTTAGGGTTCCCCTTGCAGAGGCTTGCCACCCTGAGTTCTTCGTTACGTTTCACTAGCCTAACCTTCGCTTTCACTTCTCTGCACAGAGAGAGAGAGAGAGAGAGATCATATATTATGTGGAGTTTTCTCTCTCTCTCTCTTTCACTGTATATACGAGGGACACTCAATACATTTTGCCCCACCTTTTTTTTTAGTTTCCAAGTTTCCCTTGTAAGTTCCAGAAATTCTGTACACAAGTAGTTACATACCTTTTTTACAAGTTTTTATTTTTCCACATAGTCTCCATCCTTTTCTACGGCTTTCCTCCACCTCGAAACGAGGACCTTTATTTCTTGTTGGTAAAAGTCCGCTGGGTTCCGCTGGAGCCACCTCTTAACCTCCTCAACATCCTCATCGTCACTCTCAAACTTTCTTCCACGAATAGCATCCTTCATTGGCCCAAACTAATGGAAGTCTGAAGGTGCCCGATCCAGTCTGTATGGAGGGTGGGGTAACACAGTCAAGCGCATTTTTGCGATGGCCTCTCTTGTTTGCAAAGTGGTGTGTGGTGGTGCGTTATCGTGCAAAAGAAGGACGTCTTCCAGTTTTATCTCCGGTTGAACTCACTTTATACGTCTCTGGAGTCTCTGCAGGGTAGCAATATATGCCTCTGAGTTGATTGTTTGTCCTTCATAATGTTGACCAGAATCACCCCTTTCATGTCTCAGAAGATGGTGGCTATAACCTTTCCTGCAGAGGGAGCCATTTTTAACTTTTTCTTGCGTGGGGAGTCTGCGTGATGCCATTCCATGGATTGGCGTTTTGTTTCAGGTTCAAAGTGGTGTAGCCAAGTCTCATCCCCAGTTACAATTCGTGAAAGGAAGTCATCCCCTTCTGTCTCGTATCGAACCAAAGACTCAGAAGCAATTTCTTTTCTTTAGGCTTTGTGATCTTCGGTCAGTTCGCGAGGAACAAACTGTGAACACACTTTTGAGTATCCCAGTTGCTGAATTATCGTATTCACATTTCCTTCACTAATTCCTAGCTCCAGTGATTGCTCCTTGTATGTGACGCACCGATTTGATCGAATGATGCTGTTAGCACGTTGCACAGTGTGAGGTGTCACAGCTGATGCCGGGCGACCGCTGCGTGGTTCATCATCGAGGCTGGCTCTCCCTCTCTCCGATGATCTCACACGTTTAGACCAGTGTCCAACTGTGCTTCGATCAACAACAGCATCTCCGCAAACGTTTTGTAGACGTTTGTGAATATTTCCAACTGTTTCCTTCTCTGCGGTTAAGAATTCGACAACAGCTCTCTGTTTACGACGCACATCAATGTTAGACGCCATTTTCGAAACTGCGTTAACCATCGGTTTTATACATAGGCGTTTAAAAGCAGTTTTATACAAGGAGGGGCAGTTCAAACTGGAAAAATCCGGTTATGTGAAGCGCAGAAAGTTCAAACTTACGGCCCAAAAGGCATTTCAGCCCAATGACCTATTATTTACGTAAGAAAAAAGGGTGTGGCGAAATATATTGAGTGCCCCTAGTACATATACACTGTATATACTGTATATATAGCAAATAATAAAACCAGCACTTGGTAAAACATCTTGTTTATTCGATCGCGAATCGCGAAGGTTTAAGAACTAAGTTATATGCAGTCCTGTTTATTAATAAGAATGCGTGGCAAAAGTAAGTATGAAGAAGTAAAACCTAAGTAAAAAATAAGAACGTCCTATATACTTAAACTCATATAAAATCAAGGTGTGACAAGATCACCTTATTTAACCCCATGTGATTTCAGGCTTCAGACTTATTTTCTTTTTTATTATGCAGGAAGGAGAGGCCAAGGGCAAATGCCCGCAAAAGTGCCCCACCCATAGAAGAAGAGCCAAAATCAAGGTCTAGGGTTTTAGAGATGCCTAGACACTCTCGTTTGAAAGATGGGAGGTCATAGATAGGACGAAAGATGGATTGAGGAAAATTCTTCCAGAGTTCACCGGTTGAGTAGATGATAGACTGAAAATACCGATTAATACTTGCATTAGCTAGTTGGACAGAAAAGGACTGAGAAAGTGTAGAAAGTCTAGTACTGCGTGCTCTCCTTAAAGGAGGGGGCATGCAGTTAGAGAGTTCAGAAGAGCAATGTCCGTTATGATAGCGATAGCAAAGAGAGAGTGAGACAACATTGCTGCGAGAGAGAGAGAGAGAGAGAGAGAGAGAGAGAGAGAGAGAGAGAGAGAGAGAGAGAGAGAGAGAGAGACAGACAGACAGAGAGATTCAAGACAATCAATAAGAGGCGGGGAATTGATGAGACGAAAAGCCTTTGATTCCACCCGGTCAAGTAGGGCTGTGTGTGTTGAACCACCCCACACATGAGAAACATACTCTATACAGGAGCGAACAAGATCCCTGTACAGAGACAGCAACTGAGTGGGATTAAAGAAACCGCGGAGGCGGCACAGCACACCTAACCTCTTAGAAGCTGTTTTGGAGAGAGAGTATATGTGAGCTTTCCAGGAAAGTTCACGAGAAAAGGAAACGCCAAGAATGTTAAGAGAAGAGGAAGGATTGAGTTTTGTTTTTGTTGAAGGTAAGGCGATAGTCGTATGGAAGAATGTGACAAGTAGACAGATGGAGGAAGTGAGTGTTTGAGGCATTGAAAGCTACAAGGTTTTCTCTGCCCCAATCAGAGAGAGCAGAGAGATCAGAGGTCAGGTGCTCCATAGCCGTACCTTGCGAATCATGGATTTAATAGGTCATTGATGAATAAAAGGAAAAGAGTGGGTGACAGGACAGAACCCCGAGGAACACCACTGTTAATAGTTTTAGGAGAAGAACAGTGGCCACCTACAACTGCAGTTATAGATCGGCCAGAAAGGAAATTAGAAATGAAGGCACAGATAGAAGGATAAAAACCAAAGGAAGGCAGTTTCGACATTAAAGATGTGTGCCAGACTCTATGAAAATTGTTTGATATGTCTAGCGCAATAGCAAAAGTTTCACCGAAATCCCGAAAGGAGGATGAACAAGAGTCAGAGATATGCAAGAAGATCGCCAGTAGAGCGTCCATTGCGGAATCCATACTGACGATCTGAAAGAAAATTTTGAGAAGAAAGGTGTCTAAAAATCTTCCTATTAAGGATAGATTCAAAAACTTTGGCAAGGCAAGAAATCAAAGCATTTGGACGATAGTTGAAGGGTTGAGAGCGGTCACCCTTCTTTGGGACAAGCTGAATGAAAGCGAATTTCCAGCAGGAAGGAAAAGTACCAGATGAGAGATAAAGACGAAAGGGTTTGCCCAGGTAGGGTGTCAGCGCAGAAACACACTTATTAAGAACAACAGGAGGAACACCATCAGAACCAAACGCCTTCCTAGAGTTGAGCCCAGATAGGGCAGAAAAAACATCTTTAGAAGAGATTCTAATTTAAAACATAATAAAGTGAGAGGGGGGAAGAGATGGAGGAACAGCACCGGAATCGTCCAGGGTTGAATTGTAAGCGAAAGTTTGAGCGAAGAGTTCAGCTTTGTCAGAAGAAGAGACGGCAACTGTGCCGTCGGAATGGAAAGGAGGAGGGAAAGAGGAGGAAGTAAAGTTGTTGAAGAGGTTCTTATCTAGATACCAGAAAGAGCGAGAAAAATTAGATTTGGATAGATTTTCACATTTTTGTCGGATGAAGGAATTTTTGCGATTCGAAAACCACATTTTGCACGATTCTGTGCGGAAATATAACTGAGTGAGAGTCAGGAGTTGGATAGCGACGGTACCTTCTGAAAGCTTCCTCTCTGTTGTGGGTATCATTAGAACAAGTAAAGTTAAACCAAGGTTTTTTTAGCATTGGTAGTAGGAATAGAATATGAAATGTACGCCTCCATGCCCGAGAGAATCACCTCTGTGATGCGCTCAGCACACCCAGAAGGGGCCCCGGACACGGAAGCAGTAATCATTCCATGGGAAATAACAGAAGTACTGCCTAAGGGCCTCCCAATCAGCGGCGCCAAAGTGCCAAAGGCGCCTCCTCTTGGGAAGATCCAAAGGCCAATTTGGAGCGATAGGACAGGAAACAGATATAATATTGTGATCGGAGGAGCCCAATGGAGAGAAAAGTTTCACAGAGTAAGAAGAGGGCTGAGACGTAAGAAATAAATCCAGAATGTTGCTTGACAAACTGTACACTCCTGGTTTCACCTATCCAAATGTGAATGCCCTTCGCCACAGAATAGATGAACAACTGAAAAGGATCCCACTTGATATGTTCAGAAGAACAATGAAGAATTTGACAGAGAGAATCCACAAACGTTTCATAGCGGATGGAGAACTCTTTGGCGATTAAATTACAATTTAACAAAATATTTTTATGAATAAAATGCTTATAGACTTTTTGTTTGATTCGTTTCATCGTTTCATCGTTTCATCTGTAAAATGTTGTTAACAAAATAGTTGGAGTATATACAGGGTGGGCCGTAAGTTTCCATACATAGGAAAAATAAACATTTTTTTATGGACAACCATTTTTATTTATATAATATGCTCTACATGGTTGCCATTGTTTTGAAAACACATTTCAATACGTGTTCCCCACTGTTGATGAACACGCATTAGCACAGTTGACGTTATGCTTGTAATGGCGTTGGTGATACGTTCCTTTAGATGATTTATGTCTCGTATCTTTTCCTGATACACCATGGCCTTCAAGTGCCCCCAAAGATAGAAATCAAGGGGGGTGAGATCTGGGGATCTGGGAGGCCACTCCACAGGACCACGCCGACCAATCCAAGCATCCGGAAACTGCTGATCCAAATAAAAACAAACGTTTAAATTTTCCTATGTATGGAAACTTACGGCCCACCCTGTATATGTCACAACCATGCGATTTACCATTTCTATGGTTGAACAGTATCCATGTTTGTGCCATTAGAAGTTCGCTGTAAACAGCGAATGTCCCTCCCTTAGCTGTGCCTCTCTAATTCGTCTCCTTTGATTTCTCCCAAATAATGACTTATACTGTACGTACAGAGTAAATCACTCTGACGTCATAAAGTAACTTAGTTTCCTTCACGTTTCGATCACGTGCTTAGTATGAGGCTATCCTTAGTATTCAATGTATGGTACATTCTTTAATACTAATAAAAGCCTTACTATCTATAAGTCATTATTTATATGTTGTGTCCTGTCGGTGTTATGCAACCATACTCATTCATACATCCATGTTCCTTCTTGACCGTTGTCCTTTATTAATTTTATCACCTATTACCTATTTTATTACCTATTACCCATTGTCTACTTATGCCATATCAACTTATCAGTCTGTTTGCTCGTGTCTAGATTACGCACACAACTTATTGTGTGACGACTGTGTACACTACTTTGTGCAGTCGTACATGTCCCTTGACGATCATGATTACGTACATGTATTCTTTTTGTTTTATTTTTTTTATTATTTCACCTCTCGCAAGTTGTTTATTATTGCTGAGACGAAGGTTCGAATTCCGATTACGTCGTCAAAAGCTAGCCTCTGAATTCGAACTCTTCTCTCTTGCCTCTGCTACCAATTTATAACGTTAAGATGTGATGTTATATTATTATAATATACCATATTGTTTGTTCCCTGCCAGGCTACTGGTTATTATCTACTTAGGCACATAGTTATCCACGTTCTCATTACCTGTACTTACTACTTCTACCTAATTGTCATTCAAATTCCGTTACTTATGTGTTACGTTATCATTAATGTCCGTGTACTTTCAAATGAAAAGTACACCGTATTTTTTCTCCGCTTTCCTCATCGCTGGCTAATTAGACTTTCAAACTATAATAACCAACCATTCTTCTAATAATATTTGACATAATTTGGCGTAATCACTGTTAACTATTAATATATATAACATTGTTGTTAATCCCCTTTAAATTATAAAACAACGGAGAACTCTCCTTCATTATTTAAATTGTGTTACCTATTCAGATTACTTCAGTATTAGATATGTCAATTAACAAATAGCTAAAATTGTAATTAACGGTAATTAATGTATGTAATATAATGTAATTTATGTACTGAATGTACTCGGTACATGTCGGCCCCCGACATTATGTCGCCACCCCAAAAGTGTATACCTTACAAAAATTAGTAATTTTTTTGTTAACTTTTTGCTTAAATTATGCTTAACATCAGAATTCTGTAGCTCTCCAGCTAAAGTGGGAGCTTAACCTTCGACTGCATTCCCCCAAAACTGAGGCTTATTTATTTCTTGTATTGTAAATTAAATCATTCCTGCCTGAGCCTTTACCCGAGGAGGCCGAGCCCCCCTCGCCTTAAATTCCTGCCTGAGCCGTTGTTACCAGAGGTGGCTCCTCTCTCATCTTAAATTCCTGCCTGAGCCGTTGTTACCAGAGGTGGCTCCTCTCTCATCTTAAATTCCTGCATGAGCCTTTACCCGAGGAGTCCGAGCCCCTCTCGCCTTAAATTCCTGCCTGGGCCTTTGTTACCAGAGGTTGCACCCCTCGCCTTAAATTCCTGCCTGAGGCTTAGACCAAGGAGGCCAAGCCTCCTCATTTTAAATTCCTGCCGTAACTCTTACTCGAGGAGGACAAGCCTCCTCGCTTTCAATTCCTACCTTAACTATTGTCAAACGGGGTCGAACCTCTACCCCTGTAAATTCCTGCTTGAGCTGTTGTTGTAAGAGGTACAACCTCTCCCCCTGTAAACTTCTGATTATCAGTGCCTCGTTCTGTATATACTTTGTGAATAAAAATTTATGAGTGAACTAAAACTCCAATTTTTGAAGTGAAGTGTTTCCATTCACCCCTTCGGGAAAAAACCTAGTAGAAACTGTTCACTGGTACTCGGATGCTCTCGGCTAAGGCCGAGCTTACCCAACAAGGACCACCTTCGTTGGATTGTCCAAAGTGCATTAACCCTAAAAAAGTCGCAAGCTGGCAGAGGCTCGCACAACCTATGCGCGACACTGGAGGTCCCACCGAGACCGTTTTAGTTCCCCAACACCGAGACCGTTTTAGTTCCCCAACACCGAGACTGCTTTAGTTCCCCAACACCGAGACTGTTTCAGTCCCCCACCGAAAAAAACCGTCGTCCATCAATGGATGTCCCTACTTTGAAAATTTTTTGAAACACTTCATGGATTCACTCGTTCGACGTTGACCGCAACCTCTTCAACTTGGACTCTAACCCCACCATCTGCAACCTCAATTTAGTACAACTTATCGTTAATCTTCAATCAACTTTTGAATTATTGTTCGTATTTTTCACCAATCAACCGTGCGACCGTCTTCCTGTCTACAATCTTCCTTCAACGTTTGTATGCTCCGTCGTGGTGATCAGATGACGTCACCCCTCCCTCGTCTGCTAGACGAGCGGCACACCTAAGCTGAGTGAGGCTGACCTTCAAAGTTTCGTGGAGGCTCCGAGGCACCAGCGTGCTGAACCCCTCACTCTCCGTTTGTGATGAGTTTTATTTTAATCGTTTTAGTAAAAAATTACTACGTTTAAATCGTGTTCTTAATTATCATTTTCTTTAATTTTAGTAATTTTAATTCACTTTTATTTTCCCTTTTTAGTGTGAAACAGTGAAGTGACTTTATAAACACTTAATCATTTTTTTAATTAATTGATTTTAATTAACTGTTCGATAGTAATACAAAATACAGTACTAATCAGACGTTGTCATTGATTCTGTATTCACGTATTTATTTTTCCCAACAGATTATAAATCTGAATTTTTTAAATTCTTTTTATAAAATTATCTGCACATTTGTATATTAAGAATATTAAATATCATTTTAGGTTTTGTTGTGGGACATAAATTCGATCAGTCATAATCTGATTATATACCCATAACTCACATTTTTATTTAGTTGAACCCGGTTAGGTTCTTTTTTTTTTTTTTCAATTTAAACCTTTTTAGTAATTTTAGTGAAAATTTATGTTATGTTATTATACTGTAACCCTTTTTTCTAGTGTGATTTTGACCAAATTTCGACCCTTGCCAACGAGACTTCAGCGTTGGGAGATTCGAAAATTACTCGTTGATTGCTGCATCCGGAGTAAATGCAGAGTCGCCCATTTTGTTCTACGTTATCTCGTAACTATATGAAAAAAATTGTTTCATTGTTTATCTCGTTTTTTTCCAATTTTATTCAAAATACTTAGACTTTGTTCCATTTTTTTTTTTATTGCTTGTCTCTTACATGGTTAGTCTTGTTTTACACACACACTTCCGTGTCAACGACACGTGTTATGATTAATGATGTCCAAACCATTACCCCCCCTGACATGCACTACTGTTAATCTTATAACTCCCTTTTCTGTACTGAAACGTACAGTTGATGTCCCTCATTTTCGCGGTCGCGTTAATAATAGATTTGTAGAACCCTCCTTTAAGGATTGGTTCGGTAAAATTGACGATTCGTTTAGAGGTTGTCTGACTACAGATGCAGATAAAATCGGTTTTGCTTTTGACACTTGTGACCCAAATTTCGGTGACGCCGCGCGCGTCCGTACCTTTCTTATCGATTGGTCCAATGGGCAAATATATCAATGGTCTTGGATAGAATTTGAACGTTTTTGGTATGATATATATAAAGGTCTGCATGAAATCACGAAGTACTGTGATCCGTCAAATGGGACGTTGACGTTAAAGGTTTAAACAGCAGAACACGAGCACACCAGTTCGGATTTCCCTTCACTCCCTTGCTCATGAGTCGTGTAACCATCCTTCAGTGTTGCGCGAAAACGCATCTCCCGATAATGTTGTTTCGGTAGAGAATCGGAGTGATTCCGCTGACCCTTCTGGTATGGGTAGAAAGGCGTTGAGTGTACCTTATTCTGACCCACCTTCCCAATCCACTTCCTCTTTGAGTTCTGTACATTCGGAATCCCCAGAAAGTATTATTTTTCTCGAAATCGTTTCAAACTCCGTTGCCCAGAGGAGACCCTTTTAGGTCGTTTTGATCCGAAATGTTCGTCCAGTATTGTTCCTGCGTCTTTAGCGGATAAATTGCTGTGTCCTCTCTTTAAGGGACCGCCATCCGTTTCATACATTCGGGATTCCGATGGTAACCTTATTCCCGTCCTTGCGGAAACTAAACTTGCCATGTGGATTGGTGATTGTCTTGTCTGTATAGGTGTCTCGTTAGTTCCGCTAGAATATTGTCCCGATTTTGATTTAATTATTGGCCCAGAATCCCTACGACCCAACGGATTCCATTTCGACTTTTCGGATGGATGCTTCGTCGATAAATGGGATAAAAGACGTTATTCCCTTCTCTGGTGCGAGGCACCCGAGCAGAACCTTTATTGTGACGATGAAACGTCACCCTTGGAAAATTTGGGTAATCCTGACCCAACTTTCTTCTCTGACTCAGTTGTCTCTGAACCGTTGGTTCCAGCTTGTTCATCAAATGAATTTCCTTCGAGGCTAGAACTCACAGCCTCTCCTGATGATGATTTTTGTGATGCATCTTGTGACAGTGTTTGTGATGCTAATGTTGAAAACAGTAACGACAACAATGAAATTGTTGATTTATGTAATTATAAAGGTACTTCTGTTGAAAGTCTTTATGATGAAACTTCCGTTGAAAGTTTTTATGATGAAAGTTTTGTTGAAAGTAAGTGTAATACCTACGTTAATAATTGTTGTAATGTAAATGGGGATGTGACCAATCCTTTGTTAAATGTGAATTCAGACAACTTGGATGATTGCTGTGCAACTGATGTTGAAAATCAGAATTTATTTATTCTCACCATGGTCAGGACAACCATGTTGGTCCCGATGGCCATGACTTGTACGATGATTTAGACACTGCTCCTCAAATTGTCAGTAATTTTAGTCATTCGGACATTGATTCAACTGACATAGTTCATTCAGTGAACTTTGGTCGAGAAGACCTCGTTTTTGATTTAGATGGATCAGATATCCATGCATGTCCCAAAAAGGACGCGAATTCTGTTACTGATGTTGTTTTTGGTTTAGATGGATCGGATATCCATGCATGTCCCAAAGAGGACGCGTTAGATGGTCAGGATGACCATGTTTTTGATAACTTTTCTCCACAGGACCCGAATTGTTTTGAGTTTACTTCGGCCAACGGCCAATCGGCAATGCCGCCTCGTTTAAGTGGTCTGAAAGATGACCCTGTTTTTATTTTTTGGTCATGATGACCGTCATCTTGCTTCAGATGATGCTTTTTCTGCTGTAGTAGCAGCTGGGGAGAATGCCCCACAAGGTCCTGTAGGCGAGTCAGTTTTTATGAATTTTGATAATCATTGTGATGTTTATGATGACAGTAACAGTTTCGTAACGAATCGATCATGTCCCAGTGACTTCTTTTTAAATTACTATAGTGAGGACCATGCCGTCCCTCCGTTTTGTTTTAACTCCGTTACTTGTATTCGGAGCAGTGTAGCAAGCAATCTTTTCCTAAAGAGCAAAGTGCTCACGTAAAGACGTATTGTCAATTGCCGACATCAGGTCTTTCCAGTTGGTCACCCAATTCCCCTGATTGCGATATTCCAAATTTTGGTTTTCCTCCCAATACCCCAACCTCGTGCGAAACCATCGCTGATGCAGACGAAGCATGTTCACATGTTTCGGAGACGCCTTCTTGGACTCTTGAAATGGAGCTCATGGAAGAACGCCCACAAATTTTCATGAAAACTTCTATTAACAACCAAGCAGTTTTGGCTCTTGTTGAAACTTGCTGTCAGGCGAATTACATTCACCAACACGTATACAAGAAGTTACTCAAGGTGGCTACGGAAAAATTCGATTTGCATTCTCGTTTGTCCTGCATTGATGATGACTGGGAAGAATACAGTACCGGAGAAATCATCCTTCCTATTGAGTTTGATTCAGTCCCTTATCTGACCCCATTTGTGGTCGTATCTGAATTGAATTGGGATGGAGACTTACTCCTGGGGATGAATTTCCTTATTACGCACGATTTTTATTGGGCCGATAGAGAAGCAGGCCTAATTCGAGGAGAAAACCCACCTTTCGAGTATGTTTGTCACCCCTATTCTTCGGTCTTTTCAGCTGAGGGTGAAAGACTCGTTTCAGAGAGCCCGACGGACTCCCTGGAACCAGTTCAAAATAAAAAGGAACTGCTACCAGATGGGGAAGATTCTTCATCAATTGTCAAATGTTCCGTTCTAGTTCCGCCGAACGAGGGACTAGAGAGCCAACATACTTTTGGTAATTTTGAGTATGAAGACTCGAATGTCTTCACAGTAGACCCCTGTGACTCCATCGAGAACGAGTCACCCTCTTCAGTGACAGTTAGGCCGGAACTTGAAGTTCCCAGTGTTCTGGCTATTCCAAATAAATTTGAAAACTCATCTCCCTTAAGTTCCGATTTGGTCATTTCGCTTAAATCCCTTTTTAAGGAAGATGACTTGATGTTGTTTTCAAAGGTAGAGGAATTTACACCTAATTCCGAGGCTAAGACCATAGGTGCCGGGAGCGAACCCGAACCTACTCCTCCGTCGGAAGTTGTACGCGCGGAAGGGCAAGCGCGGAATATTCCTCACTACCATAATATGATCGTTCCATCGATCATTTTCATTTTTCTTCCGCGAATTCATGTTTTCGCCCTTCTTGCCTTCTACTTTGCAATCTTTCTCTTTGGCTGTTCCTGGTCCTCTTCTGAAACCAGTGAAAGCCATTCTTCTTAATCCCGATACACCACCTCCTTTTGAGTGAGCAAGGCTCGTATGGTCAGTCCATTGCTTCCCGGCATGTTGCGAAAACTTTAACCGAATGACCACATGCCCGATCGCAAGACAACCTAACCATGCAGCTGATTGGGCTCGTATGTTCGTGAAATTCACCCGTATGACCGAACATACCCTCAATTTAGGTTAAGTTGTTTTTTGTTTTATTTTTTAAATTAATCTTAATTATACGGAACTTATAACCTATAAGTGTTCAGTTCAGTATAGCTCATAATTGAGTTCTATTTTCAACTTTTTATTCTTGATTTTTTTTTATTCAATTATCTTGAGTAATTGTCATTAAATGTTATACCATTTGTTAAGGTATCAACCAAAATTATAGCCAATTTTGACACACTATACCAGGATGCCATTCCTTTTCCCCTTCTAATAATTCAGTTACACCATTTCAATATTACTAATTGCATAACTGTACCCTACCATGAATTCCACTAAAACCTGTTATTATCTATGCCCCATCAACTCGTCAAATAAAATTCAATTGCCGTACTGATACTTCTGGTCAATATTAATGGTGAGATACTGCTAATATAACGCTATGAAGGTTACTAGTCGAATTTAATTCTGTGCCTAAATTCAGTTTTCAATACCACTTAATTTACTTTAAGTATTTAAAGTTCTTTTAAGTGCGTATTTATTTTAATTACCTTAATACGTGCAACCGATTTATTACGTAAAATCTATAATCCCGATTGAATTTTATTACTTTTGACACCTATTCGAATTCACTTTCCTACTGATTACACTTTCACCCAATTACTTACCCACACTCTGAAACACTCTTGAAATCATTGGCGTACTTATTGGAAAGGAAATTCACTACTCATATCTTATTTTATCATATAAAATCTTATTCTAAAATCATTGGCTATCACGATAAATTATATTTAATTGCAGTTAACTGTTTGATGTTTACTCTGGATTATTTGAATTTATTTAAACTTAATTGCTGCTTACAATATATAATCTTGCCTGTTGCCTTCATTAAGTTAATTTGAACCAACCTCTAAGCTAATCCGTTCTTCAAAATTTCATGATTTACCATTGACCACTAAGGATTCAGTTCTTCACGGGATGAACCAATTACTTTCATATTCTACACACTACTGTACATACCTACTCAGCTACACACACTTATTACCCATATTTATACATACGTATACGCGATTACGAATAACTTCAACTATAAATTCCTTTTCCCCATTTTTGGGTAAATCACCTACCACTTCACTCTGCACTAAAATAAACACACGTGACCCAAGGTCTATACATCATCTATTACGAAATTCTATCTTCCTTTTCCCTGGATATTCTTAATGGATAACAATATCTAAGTATCTAAAACGGTAACTAGATAAATTTTCATGTTTTCAATAAATTAATTTTACTTTTCTTTAAATCAATTTTAATATTTTACCAACTTATTCGGACTTGCAATAAGTTTACATTCTGCAACCGTGCTCCCACTGCTGAAGACTTCGTCCACCATAAAATTTAATTCGATTTTATCTACCATAGTGAATACGATTAGTTTTTTTACTGTATAATCATGATAACTTCGGAAACTCTTATCTCTGTCAGTACTGACGGATTAAACTCCATTTCAATAGTCACCTATGAATTGAAAATTCCTGACCTTAAAATTGAATTTTCCTTTTAACCATTATTTACTATGTATGTATCTTTTTCCCTAAAATTATCTTAACCCAGGAAATCTTTCCGAATTTATCACGGTTCAGTAAATCTTGTTACTATAACGTTGGACAAACTAAAAATTTAACTTAAATTAGATTCAATCCTGTAATTGGAACTTTAACTGAAATAATTATGTCGAAATGCCAGAAATAACTTAGATGGTTCATTAGTTTATAAGATTGTTTATGTAGTATGATTGCCACAATTAATCATACTTATAATTGTTTTTGAAGGTGACAACTTCGGACTTTATCGTACTTTGTTGACATAGTATTTCCACTACAATCCTAGTAATCAGACCTCAACCTTGTTAATTTATTTGCTGTAATTTTAAAATTTTCCCCTTGATTTTTTTTTTTTTATTAATATAATTATCATTCTTCCCACTAAATTGCCTTGATTAATCCAACCCGAAATTGTCGCTGTTTCTTTTTTTAATATATTGTAAATAAACTTCCACCCACCATTACATCCTTTTTCAGGGAGAGCAGTGTCACAACCATGCGATTTACCATTTCTATGGTTGAACAGTATCCATGTTTGTGCCATTAGAAGTTCGCTGTAAACAGCGAATGTCCCTCCTTAGCTGTGCCTCTCTAATTCGTCTCCTTTGATTTCTCCCAAATAATGACTTATACTGTACGTACAGAGTAAATCACTCTGACGTCATAAAGTAACTTAGTTTCCTTCACGTTTCGATCACGTGCTTAGTATGAGGCTATCCTTAGTATTCAATGTATGGTACATTCTTTAATACTAATAAAAGCTTACTATCTATAAGTCATTATTTATATGTTGTGTCCTGTCGGTGTTATGCAACCATACTCATTCATACATCCATGTTCCTTCTTGACCGTTGTCCTTTATTAATTTTATCACCTATTACCTATTTTATTACCTATTACCCATTGTCTAGTTATCCTATCAACTTATCAGTCTATGTTTACTCGTGTCTATATTACGCACACAACCTATTGTGTGACGAATGATATGTGTACACTACTTGTGCAGTCGTACATGTCTTGACGATACATGTATTCTTTTTGTTTTATTTTTTTTTATTATTTCACCTCTCGCAAGTTGTTTATTATTGCTGAGACGAAGGTTCGAATTCCGATTACGTCGTCAAAAGCGAGCCTCTGAATTCGAACTCTTCTCTCTTGCCTCTGCTACCAATTTATAACGTTAAGATGTGATGTTATATTATTATAATATACCATATTGTTCCCTGCCAGGCTACTGGTTATTATCTACTTAGGCACATAGTTATCCACGTTCTCATTACCTGTACTTACTACTTCTACCTAATTGTCATTCAAATTCCGTTACTTATGTGTTACGTTATCATTAATGTCCGTGTACTTTCAAATGAAAAGTACACCGTATTTTTCTCCGCTTTCCTCATCGCTGGCTAATTAGACTTTCAAACTATAATAACCAACCATTCTTCTAATAATTTGACATAATTTGGCGTAATCACTGTTAACTATAAATATATAACATTGTTGTTAATCCCCTTTAAATTATAAAACAACGGAGAACTCTCCTTCATTATTTAAATTGTGTTACCTATTCAGATTACTTCAGTATTAGATATGTCAATTAACAAATTGCTAAAATTGTAATTAACGGTAATTAATGTATGTAATATAATGTAATTTATGTACTGAATGTACTCGGTACATGTCGGCCCCCGACATTATGTCGCCACCCAAAAGTGTATACCTTACAAAAATTAGTAATTTTTTTGTTAACTTTTTGCTTAAATTATGCTTAACATCAGAATTCTTAGCTCTCCAGCTAAAGTGGGAGCTTAACCTTCGACTGCATTCCCCCAAAATTGAGGCTTATTTATTTCTTGTATTGTAAATTAAATCATTCCTGCCTGAGCCTTTACCGAGAGGCAAGCCCCCTCGCCTTAAATTCCTGCCTGAGCCGTTGTTACCAGAGGTGGCTCTCATCTTAAATTCCTGCTGAGCCTTTACCCGAGGAGGCCGAGCCCCCCTCGCCTTAAATTCCTGCCTGTCCTTGTTACCAGAGGTTGCACCCTCCTTAAATTCCTGCCTGAGGCTTAGACCAAGGAGGCCAAGCCTCCTCATTTTAAATTCCTGCCGTAACTCTTACTCGAGGAGGACAAGCCTCCTCGCTTTCAATTCCTACCTTAACTATTGTCAAACGGGGTCGAACCTCTACCCCTGTAAATTCCTGCTTGAGCTGTTGTTGTAAGAGGTACAACCTCTCCCCCTGTAAACTTCTGAATTATCAGTGCCTCGTTCTGTATATACTTTGTGAATAAAAATTTATGAGTGAACTAAAACTCCAATTTTTGAAGTGAAGTGTTTCCATTCATCCCTTCGGGAAAAAACCTAGTAGAAACTGTTCATTGGTACTCGGATGCTCTCGGCTAAGGCCGAGCTTACCCAACAAGGCCCACCTTCGTTGGATTGTCCAAAGTGCATTAACCCTAAAAAAGTCGCAAGCGGGCAGATGCTCGCACAACCTATGCGCGACATATATATATATATATATATATATATATATATATATATATATATAAAATGCAACTCAGAATGGTCCCCTGAGAAACTTTTATGTTACACAAAGACCGTGGATGGAACAAGGAACTTTTCTTGGAAATTTAAATCCGCTATAGTTCGAATAAATAATGATATTTGATAAATACTCTAGTTTTTCTTTTTCATGATGGAAGGCTCAACGTGGGCAACGGGTCACTCGCAAACCGGCCCCAAAATATAGCTTCCTTCACCAAAGCTGGATCCCTATCTGCTTGGCAGATAGTTGGTGAGGGAAGCTACTGTATTTTGGGGCCGGTTTGCGAGTAACTTGTTGCCCAGGTTGGGACTTCCATGATGAAAAAGAAAAACTATAGTATTTGTCATTTATCATTACTTATTCGAACTATAGTGGATTTAATGTTCCCAGAAGAGTTCCTTGTTCCATGTACGGTCTGGTGTAACATATACAGTATAATATATATATATATATATATATATATATATATATATATATATATATATATATATATATATATATATATATAGAAAACACATACTGTATATATACAGTAATGGACAGAATGGATGCATCAGAGGCAGAAATACAGTAAAATGGTAGTTTTTATTTATTTTAGCTAAAGAGACACAATCGAATGCAAAAATGTCATATCCACCTAGTATTTTGTATGTTTGCCTTTATTTTCGATCACTGCAGCAATTCTGCGAGGCATTGATAAACACAGTCTTTCGCAAACGTCTACAGTAATTTCTTCTACCCAAACTGCTTTCATGGCTTCTTTTAAGGCAGTTTTTAATGTAGGATTCCTAGCAGCTACTTTCCTTTTCAACAATACCAAACAGTTCTCAATGGGGTTGATATCCAATGAATTACCTGGCCAAGGACCAAGTATCCGTACACCATTCTGGTTTAGCTATCCTTTGGCAGTTTTCGTTTGGTGGCATGGAGCTCCATCATGCTGGAACAAACCACAACTATGAATCTCCATGAAATGTGACACCTTCTCTTGTAGCACTTCAAGGTAAACTTTCCCGTTAGTGTTGTCCCTTCAGGCAAGAACCATATGATGGAGTACCATGCCACCAAACGAAAACTGCCAAAGGATAGCTAAACCAGAATGGTGTACGGATACTTGGTCCTTGGCTAGGTAATTCATCGGATCTCAACCCCATTGAGAACTGTAGCTGTAGCTGTGGCTGCTAGGAATCCTACATCAAACACAGCCTTAAAAGAAGCCATTAAAGCAGTTTGGGTAGACAAAATTACTATAGACTTTTTCGAAAGACTGTGTTTATCAATGCCTCGTAGAATTGCTGCAGTGATCGAAAATAAAGGTAAACATACAAAATACTAGGTGTATATGACATTTTTGCATTCGGTTGTGTCTAGTTATTTAGAACTGTGTCATATGGCTGTTTAAAACCAATTGTTTAGCCAAAATAAATAAAAAATTACCATTTTAACCGTATTTCTGCCTCTGATGCATCCATTCTGGCCATTACTGTATATATATATATATATATATATATATATATATATATATCCCTTTGCTTTGTCCGGAGCGATAGGGCGCGTCCCTCTGTGGCGAATGTGGGAATACACCTTTCTTCGGTGTAAGGGCTTTCTCTGCCCTCGTGGACCATTGGGCCTGTTTGGGGACCCGGCTGATCTCCTGCTTCTTTTTCTTTCTTTCTCCTTTAACCCATTCTTTCTGGCTTCTCTCTGTTTTTTGGCATCGTTCTTTGGACCTTGATTTTGACCCCTTCCTTGGCCCTTGGGTGTGGGAGGTGGTTGCCCTGCACCCTTGTCGCTTTCCAACCAAACCCAAACCCTGTCCCTGCCACTTTTCACCGCGCATTGGATGAGAGTGGCCGCCTTTCAGGCACAGGGACTGGGTGCGGGTGTATCTCCCCTGCGTGACATCTATCGGCGGTGGGACCAAGTGTGCCCACGCTTCGCCTTTCCCTTGTTGGAGTCGGTGGTGGCTGGATGCGCGCGGGGGATGAAGTTATTTTTTGTTTCGCTATGGACACTTCTCCCCCTCGGCTTACGACTACTGCTTCTCACTCTCGGACTACTCCTTCTCTCAACACTCGGGTGGTGGGCAACCAGGCCCTCGAGTCCTTTACCACTGGAAGACCGCAACCTAATGGGGTTGACCCCCCTGTGGAAGCGGAACGCTTGCATTCTCCTTTTCCGTTGCCGACCCCAGTCCGTCCCTCGACTATGCCCTTGGACCTACACTCTCTGGAGCAGGGGTCTCGCCCCAGCCCACTTCAGCCACCTTCAGGCAAGTCAAGTTCCACCGAGGACTTGCCCCCACAACCCGGCTTCTTGCTCTCCCCATATGCCCCCCTCACCCGCCGTCAGCCCACCTCCCCACGGAGAGAGCCTCGCGGCGGACGGGGGAGCCGGCATTCACGGCCGTTCTATCGACTGTTGAATATCCCACTCCATTTCGACTCTACAGCCTCCCTCTCCCTTCCAAGTATCCACAAATTCCTGGTGATTCGGCCTACATCTGGGTCCCTCCCGACCAACTCTGAACGGACGTTCCAGGCGATCCGAACCCACAGCAACTCCAGCCGCTATGACGTACGCCCGCAGAGGGATGGCTCCCTCCTCGTAAAATCACGCTCAGCCGCAGAGACAAAAGCCCTACTCTCCGTCACTGTGGTCCTTGGATGCTCGATGTCCGTTTCCCCACACCCTCGCCTGAATCAGAGTCAGGGCACTATTTACGCCACCCGCCTATTGTCGATCGCAGTGAACGAGCTCCTGGAGGACCTCGCACCCCAAGGAGTCACTAAGATCTATCGTTTCACATCCCGACAAGGAGGCACCCCCTCCCCCACCCCACGTCTGCTCCTTACTTTCAATACACTAATCCCCCCCTGCCGCATTGTATGGGGTATGGGAGACCGCGCGTCATGCGAGTTTTCGATCCGCCCATACATCCCAGACCCGACCCGTTGCTTTAAATGCAATAAGTTTGGACACGTTAGCTCCGTTTGTCGACAGCCGCATCAATTGTGTGTGCACTGTGGACGACTCGCTCACCCTGACAGGTGCCCCAACACACCCAAATGCTCCAACTGTGAAGGCGCACACCCCTCTTCATCCCGCGAATGCCTTTTCTTTAAGTTCGAGAAGGAGGTCCGCGGCCTACAAGTGTCGGACTTCCTTAGCCCCCGTGAGGCACGAGACAGGGTGCGGAGTCGGGAGGTGAGGCCGGGGGTGTCCTATGCCGCTGCTCTCGGCTCTATCATCTCGGCACGCCGCCCTGGCCTGCCGCCGAACCCCCCCCCCCCCGCCACTGCTCCCTGTTCCCCACAAAGCAACTCCTCGCAGGACCCGACGGTCCCTGTCCCCCCACCGTTCCTCTTCTTCCGGCACCTCACCTGCCACGAATCCCCCAGGAGTCTGGGACCAGGGCACCCAGGTCCCAGCCACCTCAAACCCTGCCTTCCCAGTACTCCCTGTACACGCTCGAACCTGCCGCCCGGAGCAAGCCGTCGAGGCGGAGACGCCGGAGCGTGTCGCCAGACCCTCCGGCCTTCCAACGTCTCTCTCCCTCTTCCCCGAGGACCAAGAAGACGGCTCGGACCCTTACACCGCCCACCACGTCTACTATGTCCATCTCTCCCCATCGCAGAAGTCCCACCGCTCTACCCACACAGACTTTGACAATAGTGGCCGAAATCCACGACCCGCCCCGTACGACGAGACCCAGCCCAATGGATCCAGTGGATGCGGCTCTGGCGCAGCTGCACGGTGTGACCGATGGAAGCTCGGCCGCGCCCACGCCCACGAGTCTCATGGATCTGCCCTTGCCTCCTGGTGCCATATTCTCCACCCCTCCACGGGACCAATCTGGTTCACCTCCTTCCACCCCCATAGTACCTACCCCCCCAACATCCCCGGCCCCCTCCTTATCAGCTACCCTGAGTACGCCCTCCCTCCCACCCGCCCGGTCTTTTTGGTACCCCCTGTCACCACCTAGGGTCCGCCGTGAGACCCCGGACAGGCGGGGTAGCGCCACGTTTGGGGTTAACGTGCCCCCCCCTGGCCCGACCATAGAAGCCCGTCAAGGCACTTCTGACCCGCTCAGCCCACGATGTTCCTCTGCCTGCCGTGATCCACGCCTCCGGTCTCGCTCGGCCGACTCGACCCCGCAACCTCCGCGGGGTTCGACAGGCCGACCGATTCCTTCCCTGGTGAACGGTAGATAGCCAGCCATGCTCCCGACCCACCCTTCACTTTCGCAAACTCCAGACCTCCCTTCACACTCCAACCTCCTAGCGCCTACACCTTTACCCATCCCCCTTCATCAACTAATGGATCCCCCGAAAACCACAATAGTCCACTGGAACTGTCGAGGAATATTTGCAAATTATGAAGGCCTTAACTCCTTGATTGCCACTTCCCGTCCGGTATGTGTCTGTCTCCAGGAGCTAATCCTGGGGACCAGGCCCATGCCCTGCCCCACTGGTTATTTTTGCATCGCCACCCAGCCTCCTACCTGCACTCGAAGGGGAGCTGCCATCTTCGTACACCACGCAGTCCCCTTCTACAATCTCTCCATCCGGTCCCCGCTACAGGTGACTGCCGTCCGGCTCTCCCTGGATAGACAGTACACCATTTGCTCAATCTACCTCCCCCCCCCACGCTCAAGTCTCCCGCGACGACCTGGTGGAAGTCGTGGAACAACTCCCCAGGCCCTTCCTACTACTGGGCGATTTCAATAGTCGTCACCCGTTGTGGGGGGACACACACTCCACCTATATGGCCCCAACCCTGATATCCGTCATGACCGAGCTCTCCTTCGAGTGCCTCAACGATGGCTCTCCTACATTCTACCATGCCACCATCTGCACTCCATCCTGTATAGACCTGTCCCTCGTTTCAACTGATGCCCTCCTAGACTTCACGTGGCAAGTCCTCCGAGAGGACCATGGAAGTGACCATCTCCCCATTCTACTCACCCTCAATCGACCCGACCAGACTGTACGGGTACCGGTAAGGTGGGTTACCACCAACGCAAATTGGGCCCGCTTCCGCGACAACACCTATACCACCCTTACAACTGCCCACTTCCCATCCATCGACCAGTGCATCACATACTTCGAGTCCGTCGTTCTAACGGCCGCAAGCACAAGCGTACCACAATCCTCCGCCTACCCCCGCGCCCGACGGGTTCCTTGGTGGACCCCGGAGTGCGCGGAGGCCGTGCGTGCCAAGAAGAAGGCAACTCGGCGCTTCTACCGGACGCGACTCCCCATCCATCGCACGGAGATGCAGCGGGTCAGGGCCATCGCCCGCCGCACAATGAAGACAGCGCGCCGAGCCTCTTGGCGTGCCTTTGTGTCCGGCATCACCGCCAACACACCTTCGGCTACCATCTGGAAGAAGGTGCGGGGCGTCGAAAGGCGACATGTCCCCTCCCGACCCCCGGTCCTCCGGACTAACGACGGACTCCTATGTGAGCCCAAGTCGGTGGCAGACCACCTTGCTTCTACCTTCGCCGCCGTTTCTTCCTCTGCAGCCAATTCCGTACCCGCCCCTGACGATAGCCCTCTCCACCGTCCATAGACAGCACCTACAACCGATTGTTTACCATGCGTGAACTACAGGCGGCACTGGCCTCTCGACGATCCCCTTGTCCCGGTCCGGACGGTATTCCGTACGGCATGATCCAACACCTCCACTCTACCTTACAAATTTTCCTGCTAGACCTATACAATCGCATATGGATAGAGGGCGCCTTCCCCTCTAGGTGGAAGGAGGCCCACGTCATCCCTATCCCCAAACCCGGCAAAGATTCCCTGGACCCCACAAACTACAGACCAATCGCCCTGACGTGTTGTGCCTGCAAGATCCTCGAAAAAATGGTCGCTACGCGATTATCGTTCGTCCTTGAACGTACCAATTCCTTCCCATCTACCCAGTCCGGCTTCAGACAATTCCGCTCCACCACTGATCCCCTCCTGCTTCTCAGCCGAGACATACAGGATGCCTTCGACAATAGACAGTTCGTACTGTCAATTTTTTTTTACATCCAAAAGGCCTATGACACCACCCGTCGAGCAATGATCCTCGGTCAGCTCCAACATCTGGGCCTCGTCGGAGCCATGCCAACCTTCATCAGGGGCTTCCTTTCTTCTCGGACCTTTAAAGTCCGGGTGGGCTCAGTCCTCTCTGACACCTTTGTGCAGGAGGACGGGGTCTCACAGGGAAGCATCCTCAGTGTTCTCTGCTTCTCCGTCGTGATGAACACGGTCTCACAATGCCTTCCACCCACCATCCGCTCTTCCATTTACGCGGATGACCTTGCAATCTACTTCGCAGGGCGAGAACCGTCTGTCGTTCAACGGCAAATGCAGCTCGCCATCTACCGGGTGGAAAGGTGGGCGACGTCGGTGGGTTTCCGCCTCTCCATCCCTAAGTCCAAGTGTATGGTCTTCAGTAGAAGAAGGCCCACAACCCTTCCTCTACCCTCTGTCACATTATACGGCAGTCCCCTTGAGGTGGTACCCTCCACGCGTTTTCTGGGCATGACCCTAGACCGACTGCTCAATTGGGTTCCCCATCTCAACCACCTAAAGCAATCCCTTCGACGCCCCCTCGTTCTCCTGGATCACCTCTCTCACACCACATGGGGTGCAGATCGACGCTCTCTTCTTCGCCTTTATACTTCCATAGTACAGTCGAAGCTGGACTATGGTAGCGCAGTTTACGGTTCAGCCTCCAACGCCCGCCTCCGTATCCTGGACCCGGTACTTAATAGAGGCCTCCGCCTCGCAACCGGTGCTTTCCGCTCCTCCTCAGCCTCCAGCCTCCATGTGGAATGCGATCATCCCTCTCGCCCTCCGACGGGGTCTACTCCTCATGAGGACATACCTCCGTGCACAGAGGCTACCTTCTTCGCTTCTGGGCACAGCGGTTTCAGAACTACCACCTCAGGGACGGAGCTGGCACTTCACTGAAGCGGTCCGCTCTTTCCTTGATCGTTTCAACATGCCCGCCCCCTCAGTTATCCCCATTTCATTCAGCATCTACCCCCCCTGGATCCTAACCCCTATCAAGTTTTGCAAAGATCTGTGTTCCCTACCGAAGACTACCACGAGCGCCATGATATACAGGTCACTCTTCCGCGAACACGCACCCCAACACCCGGACGCAATCGCCATTTACACGGATGGTTCCCGCTCGGAAGCTGGTGTGGCCTCCTCAGCGGTGATTCTGTCCCAGCCGCTCTCGCGGGGCGTCGGCCTGCCCCGCGAGGCCTCCGTTTTTTCGGCGGAACTTTTCGCCATTACGGAGGCCCTCGATATTGTGCGCACCCACTCTGCGAGCTCTTTCGTCATTTATTCGGATTCCAAAAGTGCACTTCTCTCCCTAGAAAGATTTAACTCCCCTCACCCGCTCGTCTGTACCATCCAGCAAACCTTCCACTTTTTAATGACCTTCCAACACAAGACAATCGCATTCTGCTGGGTCCCGGCTCATGTCGGCATCCAGGGTAACGAGGCGGCGGACCGCACAGCAAAGACGGCCTGCTCACTGCCGGCCTCCTCCCGACCCCTCCCCTTGTCCGACTTCTTCCCGGCTTTCCGCTTCCACTTCCGCTCCATATGGCAGCGGGAATGGGACCAGGCCACACAAAATAAACTCCACACGATCAAACCGCAAATAGGATACTGGGCCTCTTCATTCCACCGGTCCCGCCATAAAGAAGTAATCCTAGCCCGTCTCCGCATAGGTCACACCCGCATCACCCACGGACACCTTATGGCGAACTCGTCAGCCCCGCTTTGCCCTACCTGCCATACCCCTATCACTGTCTTACACCTCCTGGTGGAATGCTCAAAGTTGTCCGCTCTCCGTCGCAGGTGTTTCCCTCTCTCAGCCGAAAACCCCATACCCAACTGCCTACGATCCATACTCGCCGACGGCCCCCACTTTTCAGCGGAAGCGGTTCTCCTCTTCCTTACTCACTCCCATCTGCTCCATCGCATCTGAAACCGTACCCCTCCTACCTACTATCCATCGACTGACCCTTACTCATTACCCTGGTCTACCACCCCCAGCACAGTAACATCACCCACTCACTGCCTCGCCGAGATATGTACCGCCTCTTTAGGTACGAATCGGCGGTAAATCTGGGGAAAAAAAAAATATATATATATATATACGGTGAACCAAAAGTAGGTGGACAGTAGGTTGAATACGGTTTGTGTTATATTATATTATAACTATGGTGTTCATTATAACTATGGTGTTTGTGTTATATTATATTAAATATTATAACTAAATTTATTTAAATTTTATTTTGTATTATAGTATACAAAAAAATTAAATATGTATTCTCAAAATAAACGTTATCATTTACTGTCCACCTACATTTGGTTCACCCTATATATATAGAGAGAGAGAGAGAGAGAGAGAGAGAGAGAGAGAGAGAGAATTCAATTAGCTAAAAGAAAAACGGAAGATTAAATAAATATAGTTATGTATTTTCACAAAAGACATACAGTTCAGGAAAGTTTAATTATATAAAACAGGACAGCATTGCTTGTAAAACAAAATTTCATACAATATGTTCGCTTGGTAAATGTTTGACCAGCAAAGAAACACATTAATTGAGGGGTCAACTCATTAAGAATGCACAATTCAGAGCTGCGAACGTTTTCCATTTGTGAATTGAATGGGAAATTTCTCTTTCCCCCCCCCCCCTCTCTCTCTCTCTCTCTCTCTCTCTCTCTCTCTCTCTCTCTCTCGTATGTTTTTGTTTAATCTTATTGCAGAATCTTGAGAATTAAGGTGTGACTGAGAGATAAAGGAACTCATTTATTTTGTCAATAAATATATATAATATATATATATATATATATATATATATATATATATATATATATATATATATATATATATATATATATATATATATATATATGGTTCGTTGATGGCTCCTTCGCAACATCTTAGGCTATATGACGGAGGGGACATAGAGCTTTACTTGGGATTCAACCCAAGGGTCACTACATAATCTGGACGTAAAGGACGGTCCCCCATAGAACTACGACCTGGACCCAGGGTTGCTTAATTTTGCTGATGGATAGGAAACAATGTTACGACATTGGACACGACGTAGGCGCTTATTTTATATATATATATATATATATATATATATATATATATATATATATAATATATATATATGCAGAAAGCCACAGACAAGAAGGAAAGAAACATCCATCAAGTTGGAAAGGGACTATATTTTGTATATTGCAACGTTTCAAGCACAAACTATGCTCATCCTCAGGCAAAAATTCTAAAAAGTTAAAAACATAATATTAAAAGCCATAATGACATTAACAAAATAAAATAGGGAAAAAATCCACAAGTATTAAAAACAAAAAGTCTCACTAAAAATTCTAGAAAGTTACAATTAAAAACCATAATGACTATTATAAAACAAAAGCAAACAATTAACAAGCTTTAAAACAATGAAAGTGACACTAAAAACGAACAATGAATAACAACTATAAAATACAAAATGTAAAACTCAAAAAACTAAAAATTCACAGGCTATCTTTTAAAACACTAAAAATTCACAGGCTATCTTTTAAAACACTAAAAAATTAAAAACCCACACTAAAAGGAACACACCTTAAGTCTAAGCAGCACAGATTCCGAGGCAAAACTAAAAAAACAGAAGCATCTAAAACCAAGTAAAGGTTGGTTGTTCAAGATGTTCAGTTTAGACGGAGGGGAACGGATGAAATATCAGAGTTAAGCGAAGGGGAGAGAGTTTTATTATACAGGGATTCTAAAAGTCTTAACGTTTGCTCACACGGAGCGGAATAACATCCAAACATAAAGTTTACTCTGGAGGAAGAATCTGACTCCAAGCTGCCTTTCTTGGATTTACTGATTAGCAGAGAGAGTGATTCTATTATTACTTCAGTTTTTCGTAAGAAGACGTTCACTGGTCTTGTCTCAATTTTTTAAGTTATTGTGATTTTAAATACAAGCTGGCATCTGTAAACACCCTACTTAACCGAGCGTATAATTTATGTTCCAACTATCAATGTCTGCATAATGAATTTGTTTTTTTAAGAAAATATTTTGTGAATAACGGCTATCCTTTGCACATTGTAGAAAACGCTATCAATAGATTTCTAGCTAACATTTACAAACCTAAAAAGTATAATTTTAACGTTCCTAAAAATGTATATTATCTTGTGCTCCCAGAAATGGGATATCTGAATTCCTATTGCCGTAATAACCTTCTGCCACTTCTTAGTAAATTTTATTGTCAAATAGATTTTAAACTAGTATTTGTTAACCGTCGTTCTATTGGCTCATATTTTAATGTTAAAGACCGTGTATCGGATGCTCTGCGCAGTGCTGTCGTTTATGAATTCAAGTGTCCCCGATGTGATCGGAGCTATATTGGTAGCACTGTGCGGAGCCTCGAGTCGCGTTTCTGTGCCCATATGGGCATAAGCCATAGAACTGACAAACCTTTGAAAACTAAAGAAGCTTCAGCTATACGCAGCCATGTTGTTCTATGCAAAGTCGATATAACTTTAGCTAATTTTAACATTTTAGATTCCGCTCCGTGTGAGCAAACGTTAAGACTTTTAGAATCCCTGTATATTAAAACTCTCTCCCCTTCGCTTAACTCTGATATTTCATCCGTTCCCCTCCTTCTAAACTGAACATCTTGAACAACCAACCTTTACTTGGTTTTAGATGCTTCTGTTTTTTTAGTTTTGCCTCGGAATCTGTGCTGCTTAGACTTAAGGTGTGTTCCTTTTAGTGTGGGTTTTTAATTTTTTAGTGTTTTAAAAGATAGCCTGTGAATTTTTAGTGTTTTAAAAGATAGCCTGTGAATTTTTAGTTTTTTGAGTTTTACATTTTGTATTTTATAGTTGTTATTCATTGTTCGTTTTTAGTGTCACTTTCATTGTTTTAAAGCTTGTTAATTGTTTGCTTTTGTTTTATAATAGTCATTATGGTTTTTAATTGTAACTTTCTAGAATTTTTAGTGAGACTTTTTGTTTTTAATACTTGTGGATTTTTTCCCTATTTTATTTTGTTAATGTCATTATGGCTTTTAATATTATGTTTTTAACTTTTTAGAATTTTTGCCTGAGGATGAGCATAGTTTGTGCTTGAAACGTTGCAATATACAAAATATAGTCCCTTTCCAACTTGATGGATGTTTCTTTCCTTCTTGTCTGTGGCTTTCTGCTTAAATTGAAATTGAAGCTTGCCAGAAGCGGCCTTCACCAATATATATATATATATATATATATATATATATATATAAATTAGTTTTCTAAGCTTGTGTAAGTGGTTATTTCGCTACCCCAGGAAAAGTCTTCAGTTTCTTTACTTCCTCTTTCATCTTATATAAAAGCCTTCTTACTGGAAAGTGTCGATTTTTGCAAATACGAATACTTTCCTATCAGTTGAAGCAAACTTTAATGAGGAGGTTGACACTGTTTTATGATACACTGCAGCGGGAAGACGGCCTTCGGTCATTATGGTTCTTCCATGCCATCGGATTCACGTCTCTTCGTCAGGATCCTGTGGCTGCCGTTTGCGCACCGGTCTACCCATATTAAAAGAAATTACGCGAGGCTTCTGTTGAAGGTTCCATCATTCACGGGTGAGCGACGACTATCCGGAAATGTACCTAGGCGGCGGGTGTAAGAAATGTTCATGTTGCACTTAAATACAGCGACAGAAGTGCGATTCGGCAGCTGTGTCTACGTCTGAGCACTCCTTTTCAGGATCTCCTCTGCTCGCTCGAAATCGGGGAGGGGGCTGAAAAAGGTGCTCTAAACCTAGGCTCTCTTTTTTTTCACCCTTGGCGGACGTAATCCTCGAATCGAGGAACCGCCACCGCCGCCGATATATACCTCGTTAACTTCGTTGCTGTTCCGTACGTTGGTCTCTCTTCACACGAAGGTCAAGCTGGTGGCCCCGCCTCTAGGTCTGGCTTGGTGGGGAAGTGAGTTGCTTTATGCGCTCTCCATCGTACATAGCCAGGTACACCCGGCTCATCTGGTACCGTCCTCAGCCAGGAATCTAGTCTTCTCTTGAAGACTTCAACTTTGACCCCTGTAACGTTTCTGAGGTCCTTTGGAAGCTGGTTAAAAAGTCTTGGCCCCCTGACAACCAAGCTATTTTCCTTCAGAGTTGAGGAGGTCCCTTGTTGCGCCTTTAATTTGGGACCACTACACATTGTGCCTTTTCTATTTTCCAGTGTTGTTTGAATAGTAATTGGGTTTAGTTTTAGGTTTGGTACCAGTTTTTCGATAATTTTCCATATGTAGATTATGGTATACCTCTCTACAGATTTAGTTTGCATAGTCTTTCCCAGTAGCTGAGTTCTTTGCAGCCATCAATCTTGGCTGTGAAATGTCTCTGCATTTCTTTTAGTTTATTAATTTCTTCCTTTTTATATGGGGACGTCAAAACTGAGCAGTATTCAAGTTTTGGTATAATCAGTGTTTTTAGCAGGGAATCATTACTGTCCTGTCCCTTCTTTTGAACGTTCTTAGTACTTGTCCCGTGACTCTTTTTTCTTTATTTATCGCTATCTGATTTTATGTTTCGAATTTCTCTGAATTTCCTGACTATCTGGAGCAAAATATGCACTCTGTTTCAGTTCCTCTTTTCTACTATATCTCAAGAGCTGAAATTTCTCGGTGTTAAATGTCATGTTGATGTCTTCTGACCATTTGTATATTTTGTTCGTGTCCCTCTGCAAGACCTCCACTTCATTTACATCGCTAATTTTTCTGCTGATCTTTGTATCGTCTGCAAAGGATGTTACTATACTCTTGCTGTTTACTCCGCTGTCTATGTCTGTTAGCATGATAATGAACAGGAGTGGGGCCAATACTGTTCGTGTGGTACTGAGCTGCGTACTTCCGATTCTGATGATGATATACTTTGAATTTTGACGACCTGCAGACGTTCTCTGAGGAAGTTGTAGATCCATTTTCCCACTTTGCCTGTTATTCCCATATATTTAATTTTATGTGCTATTATACAGTGATCACATTTGTCGAAAGCTTTAGCAAAATCTGTGTATTGACATCGTAGTTGTCATTGCCTTCCAGTGCATCTAGGATACTGTTGTTGTGTTGTATTAATTGTGATAGGCATGATCTACCTGATCGGAATCCGTGCTGGTATTGTTGAATCTTTCCAGTGCTCCAAGAAATCATAAATTTTCTCTTTAACTATTCTTTCAAATACTTTGGTGAGGTGGGACATCAATGACGCTGGTCAATAGTTGCTTGAGATCTGTCCTCTCCTTTATATATAGGGACAATGTTTGCTCTTTTCAAGATGCTCGGTATTTTCCCAGTGTCTAGAGATCTTCTCCATATCCAGTAAAAAGGTGTAGCTCTTTCATTTTTACAGTTTTTAATCAATAATGCGTTCCAATTGTCCGGACCTGCGACTGAATGTGGTTTCATTTGTCCTATAGCTCTCGCTACATCTTTTGGGGTAAAATCAAAGTCTGTCATACAATCTCCTTGCAATTTCTCTTCAAAGAATGCATCTATGTCAGGTATCGCTTTGTCACTTTTTGGGGTACTAAAAACTGATTCATTCTGGGCTCTCAATGTTTTAGATATTTCTTTTGGATCGTCGGTTAGTTCATTATTTCTCTTCCTTAAGGACCCAACAGAGGCGCGCGTTTTTGTTTTCCTTTTCGCATAGCTATAGAAGTATTTTGGATTTTCCTATATAAATATACAGGGTGTCCCATAAGTCCGGCATCATAGGAGAAATTCATATTTTTCTATTTCTACAAACCATAATTCATATGCTCGGGATGCCAATTTCCCTTCCACCATTCTGTTCAGTGACGAGGCTGTTTTTTACGGAAATGGTGAGGTAAATCGACAGAACACCCACTACTGGTCTCAAAACAACCTTCACTGGTATACCTCTTCAAAAGAACAAGGTGCATCTCGGGTAATGGTATGGTGTGGCATTTGGAAGGATCGCATCATAGGCCCCCTCGTTTTCGATGAACATGTCACTGGAGGCACCTACCTACGTATGCTCAAGGAAGAAGCATTTCCCAGTGTCTTGAACGAAGAAGGAAATTTCCCAACATGGTTCCAGCAAGACGGCACTCCTGCACATTACAGCACCCAAGTAAGGGAATACCTGTACCAACAATCCCCTGGTCATTGGATAGGACGTCGAGGGCCTGTGGAATGGCCAGCTAGAAGCCCGGATCTCACGCCACTAGATTTTTACCTATACGCAGAGAAAATTAGGAGTGTTGAACATTTGCGAAAGCGCATTATTGAGGCATGTAACACCATTACTCCTGACATCATTCACCGTGTGCTTGCTGACTGGGTATCACGTCTGAATTTGTGTATTGAAAACAATGGTGGACATATTGAGCACGTTCTGTAAATAAAAGCTTTTGTTTTGCCTTTTTTTATTATTTTTCCTATGATGCCGGACTTATGGGACACCCTGTATATATATATGTATATATATATATATATATATATATATATATATGGGATGAATTTCACAATTAAACACGTGAAATGAATGAATGATGCAATCCCACAAGGAAAAAGAAAAATGAATCATTTTTCTTTTTCCTTGTGGCTTTGCATTAAACATATATATATATATATATATATATATATATAGAGAGAGAGAGAGAGAGAGAGAGAGAGAGAGAGAGAATCTTTCTCAGCAATTTTCTTGTAACATCAATAAAGCTGTGTGAGGGAGAGGTATGTCTTTCTTTTTTTGCATACACGTGCGTGCAGAACCACTCGAACTGAGCTCAAGTGAAGATTTGTGAACCAAATGAGTAGTTTCTTTTTCTGTTTGTTATTTGTTCGAATGTCGGATGAGCGAAAAGTTTTGGTCCTCCGACGAAAAAAAAATAATAAAACAGTTTCACTATTAAAGTCGCATTTTGTCGCACTTCCTTTTCTTCTTTCTGAAATCGCTGAACTTTGCAAATAGGATTCTTCGTGATATGAGTATCTTCGATTGGCTTCATAAATTTAGTTACCTCCTAAACTGTTTGATAGATTTGACTTAAAAGTGAACAAATTTTGTCAAGGACTTTTCTTTGTTCCTTTTATAAAATTGATTTTAACGTCACCCTCGACACCGTCTGTTTGAATTATAAAAACTGAAATTTATTTTCTCTCTTTGGAATTCTGTTAGTATCGTTGACAATGTTCACTGATCAAACTTAAGTTCTCTCTCTCTCTCTCTCTCCTCTCTCTCTCTCTCTCTCTCTCTTTTCTCTCTCTCTCTCTCTCGCACCTTTGGTCGGTGCGGCAGCAGCGAGAGGTGTAGTCTTCTGGAAGGGATGAACGTCACTTGCAAGTAGGTGGATGCGTCTACGCGCGGGATGAATTCACCCCCACCCCCTTTTTTATATACTGGTCAGAACGTTTTTGATAGTTTTCATTGCTAGAACGCTTTAACTTATTCAGAGTATTCAGAAAAAAAACAAAAGAGAGAAAATATGGCAGGGCCAGCTAAATTGAAAGCAGAATGCTTTAAATGTAAAGTTAATCATTGGTGCGTTGACTTCCCTGAAGGTAGTATCAGCGATATCACATCCCTTAGTGTATGTTTGTTTTGTAAACTTAGAAACAACCACGAAAAGGAAGTTAAAGAGCTAAAGGAATTAGTAAAAAAGCTTAGAGACAACCACGAAAAGGAAGTTAAAGAGCTAAAGGAATTAGTAAAAAAGCTTGAAGCTAGGGTCGTCGCACTGGAAATCCAACCCAGTGGACAAGATCAAACTAAAAACACACCAGCAGATTTAAACTGTAAGATTAAGCATCTAGAACAAAGCGTGGCACGCTTGGAAAACACTGTGACTATTCCGGAAAATAGAACGGAGGAACAAGAATTCAAATTGGTCAAAAATAAAAGACCCTCCAAACCAAAACCAAACATAAGGATTTGGAACCCATTACCATCAAAAAGTTTCACTTACTTGCTGATGAGGAGGATGAATCCTTTTTAATTGGGGATTCTATGCTAAGGAATCAAGGGACTTTTTCGGAGCAAGACGGGTGACCAAGAGAAAACTCCGATGTTTTCCGGGTGCCACAAGCCAGATAATTAATAGGGAATTAGGCAAAATTAATATCAAGAATAGGAGTTGCCCTATCATTGTCCATGTTGGTGGCAATGACGTTTTTCTGGGAGGGACAGGAGGGCAGACAGAGCCCATTATAAAAGAATTTAAGAACCTAACTGACAAGGTTAGGGATAGGACAGACATGGGTATGGTCGTAGGAATTCTCCCTCGAATGCGTGCTAGTGATTATATCACCGTGTAACACAAAATTTGTCCATGAGTTAAAACTATTATTTTCTGATTTTTTAGGGCATAAATAAGTAAAAATGAGCAGTCACCAAGTTCAGACTTCGGTTCTGAGTTCATGAGATCGATTTATTGATTTTTTGCCATTTTTGCTTATTAATTTAAGGGTTTTTCACACTATCTGCTTTTAAATCAAATGAATCCTGTTAAGTATAATTTTAATTGATGTTAACACGATTATTATGATAAATCAATGATGAAAATTGAAGTTCTCCAGGCCCCGTCTTTAGAAATGAAAATAAAAAGAAGGAAACGAGTAGGAAATAATTATGTATTATAATATGTTAATACACAGACAGTGATACAGTGCAGTGATGCAGAGCGTTGATAAAGAGTATTGCTACGGAGAATTGATACAGAATTGATACAAAAATTCTAGCGTTATAGTTTAATCAAAAAGAAGTTTGTCTACGAGATTGGCGATTGTATTTCAGTTCACTCTCACGCAAAAGGTTCCAGATATAGTCCCCCATCATACTTTCATTGTACTGTCCCTTGTAGCGTTCCTCGAAAGAGCTGACATCCTGGTGAAATCTTTCACCTTGTTCTTCTGAGTAGTCTCCCATGTTTTCTTTGAACTCATCAAGGTGGGCGTGTAGTACGTGCAGTTTCAGCGACATCCGGCAGCCCATGCTCCGGTACGTGTCCACAAGTTCGTCAACGATTTCCCTGTAGTTCTCTGCCTTGTAGTTTCCGAGGAAACCTTTGACTAGAGAAACGAAGCTTGTCCAAGCTGCCCGCTCAACCTCAGACAGCTTCTCAGGAAAGCTGTCGGAGTCAATAAGTAGCTTCACCTGAGGGCCCACAAATACTCCTGCTTTGATCTTCGCCTCCGACAACTTCGGGAACAGCTCCTGGATGTGCTTCAAGGCCTCACCCTCTGGATCCAGCTGTTTAACAAACTGCTTAATGATGCCCAATTTGATGTGCAGGGGTGGCATCAGCACTTTCGTTGGCTCCACCAGCGGCTCTTGCTTCACGTTATGGGCCCCAACCTCATAGCCGGTCCTGAGGGGCCAGTTCCTCTTCTCGTAGTGAAGGGCTGTATTTCGGCTATCCCAGAGGCACAGATAGCAAGAGAACTTGGTGAAGCCTCCCTGAAGCCCCATCAAGAAGGCCACCATCTTGAAATCGCCAATGACCTCCCAGCTGAATTGGTCGTACTTCAGTGCACTCAGCAGGATTTTGACGTTCTGGTACTCTTCTTTCATGTGCACTGAATGAGCCAGAGGAATCGAGGGCCACTGATTTGTGTTGTGCAGTAAAACAGCCTTGAGGCTTTTAGATGAACTGTCGATGAAGAGCGCCAGTCAGAGGTGTTGAAGGGAATGCCCACAGCGTCGAAGAGTCCTCTGATGTCATGGCAGTAGCACAACCCATCTCTAAGAGTGAAGAACACTGAAAAGCCGCGATGCCGCTTCCTCTAGGAAGTAATTCGAACGCTGTCGTCCAGTAAGTCCCACTGCTTCAGTCTGGAAATGAGCAGCTCGGCGTTGGACTTTGTCAAGGCCATTTCCCTGATGAGGTCGTTGATGTCCTCTTGGTTGGGGTAGTAGGGGCACCTTTCACCGGCCACCCGGCGTCGACGGCGCGCAGCAGATGACGCACCTTGCTCCTCCTCGGAATCATTATAGCTTGCTTCTTCTGCTGGACAAGATTGATCTCTCAAGGGAGGCTGTGGCACAGGTAGGTCCGTCGCGTTATGGGGAACAGGTGCAATAGATGACGGAATGTCAGGGTACTCATGGGAGGCGCATTCTTCCCCTTTCTTCGTTTTGTTGGGTCCACCATACAGAAATAGCAGTCCGTGAGATGGTCTGAGGGCTCACGCCAGACACGGGGATAGCGAAACGCATTGCCCTCTTCTCTCCTCTAAACCCCTTCAAGAGTGCGGCGGCAGTAGTCACAGATGACATGTGGTGCCCAGCGTTTGTCTTGGTCACCGACTGGCATTCCGAAGTAGGCATGATAGGCTTCCTTTGCACGGGTGCAATTGTCCAAGCAGTGTTTTTTAGCCGTCTTTGCGAAGAACTCGCCGCACACGTAGCAGAAGGAATCCGCTGGGTATTTGCAACCACGAGCAGCCATAACAGTAACTTCGTCACACGTCACACATCTGAAAAAGTAAAAATAATGGATTAATTTAACCCTATATGGACATAATTCTTATTTTTGTCTGAAATTTTTTTTTACCTATATTAAACATTCATTTAGAGTACTTTGAACATAAATATGTGATTTTTAATGTAATATATATATATATAATAATATATATATAAATAATATATATATAATATGTATAATAATATATATAATATATATATGTAATATATATAATACAAATTGGACAACCTTATACCACGTGGCAAAGAAGGCATGGATGTCAGAGCCATCAATATTGTTACGTTTCAATAAAATATTCTAGTGCTCAGTTTATCAGAATTGTTTTATATTACTTCAGCCACTCTAACAACATATATTGAGCAATAAAAAATTATTCAACTTACCTTTAATCAAATAAAGTGATAAAAAATAAAAAACGAACTGCGTAACCATACACTTTTACTTCTACTGACGCACTAACTTATTTTTTCATTAAAGCTCGGTTTTCTGCAGTAGGAGTTGCCAATTCGTGATATAAACTACTTGAACCGTTACAAATTTGAAGATATCGTCATTTAAGTTAAAATGTACTTGTTTCGGTAAATATATAGTAAATTTTGAAGCGTTTACAGATCTGTCGCAGATGTCCATTTCGGGTTAAAAAATAATAATATTCTTATTTCAACAAAATCGTTGTAGTGACAACAAACCCGAAGTTTAAAATCACTGACAGCTTTTTTCCAGTGATTTGAAGCATAATGAATCAGAAAATAAAGGTTATTGCCCAGAAACAAAGAAAAATTTTTTTTTGTTACACGGTGTTATACTCTAAGTAAAGCCATTAGCATAAATAAAAGAGTTAAACGCATGTGTGAGGAAAAATGCCTAAAGTTTGTCGATTTTTGGCCTACATTCTACGGAAATGGGGAATACTTTGGTTCGGACGGGATACATTTTAACCAGAAGGGGAAAAAGAAGTATGGTGATTTACTGAACATTAATTTGTATAATCTTTTTAAACTAGGACCCCCCAAACCAGTAATTGATCCTGCTTCCCAAACAGTTAAACCTACTCCCCCAGCAGTTAGTCACCCTCCCCCAGCAGTTAGTCACCCTCCCCCAGCAGTTAGTCACCCTCCCCCAGCAGGTAGTCACCCTCCCCAGCAAGTAGTCACCCTCCCCCAGCAGGTAGTCACCCTCCCCAGCAGCTAGTCACCCTCCCCCAGCAGCTAGTCACCCTCCAACAGGAGGTAGTGACTCTCCTTCCACGTTGGAGGGGACTCAGGCTCCTGCGGAGTTTGTCCCCTCGTTAGTGAGGGGCTCTTCAACTCCCGACAGCCCTGGCTGTTCGGGAAACGGGTCGTGCTAGGGGGCGGTCAGAACAGGGGAGGCGCCCTCCGTGCAATGCTTTTTAATGCTAGGTCGATCAGGAACAAGTTTGGCGAGCTACGGGCGCTCTTAGCATCAGAATACCAGGATATCGTTGCTATCACAGAGTCCTGGATTCATACTGATCGTAGGGACTACGTTGGGGAGTTCGAAATTCCCGGGTATAGAATGTTTCGCAAAGACCGCACCCGTGGGGAGGGGGGTGGGGTACTAATATACGTCAGGGACACGTTGAGTCCGGTTGTCTGCCAGTTCCGGTCGGAACGGGAGCTGCTTGGTGTCGATCTGAACAGGGGAGGGACGAACTATAGGTTAATCTTGGTGTACAGACCTCCGCATCTCCTCCTCGAGGAGGATACAGCCCTGTACACCGAACTCAGTAGCCTGCTAGGGGATAGGGTGTGTGTAGTTTTAGGAGACTTCAACTGTCGCGGCATAAAGTGGGAAAACAGGACTGCCGATGCTGAAGGGAGGAGGCTAGTTAACTTTGCTGATGAGAACTTCCTCACTCAGTGGGTCAACGAGACTACACGAGGCGAAAGCGTTCTAGACTTAGTATTCACGACCGAAGACAACCTCGTCACTGGCCTCACCGTTGACGAATCATTGGGCGGGAGTGATCACGGTCTTATTAGGTTCCGTGTGTGCGTCCCTCGGGTGAAGCGTAGTAACTCGAGAGGCAGTAAGCTCGATCTCCGGCGGGCGAACTTTGTTAGCCTCAGGGATAGCGTAGGAGAGATGGGGTTAGAGGTTGGCGGCGATGTTGAGGGAGTGTGGAGTGCATTCCGGGACGAGTTTATGGTGCTGCAGTCTGCCGCCATACCCTCAAAACCGGTCACCCCTGCTTCAACGCAGCCTAAGTGGTTCAATCGTGACATCGCTTCGGCTATCCGAAATAGGAAAGTAGCATATAGGAGAGCGAAGGTCAATCGTTCCCACGAGAACACTGAAGCGTATGTCCGACTGTGTAGGGAAGTGAAGGCGAAGGTTAGGCTAGCGAAACGTAACGAAGAACTACGGGTGGCAAGCCTCTGCAAGGGGAACCCTAAGGAATTCTTCAGTTATGTTAATAGTAGAAAGCCTATTAGAAGCATGATAGGTTCGTTAAAGGATGGAAGCGGCGTTCTGCGGACCTCCGACGCGGACATCGGTAATGTGCTTAATGAGTACTTTGCGTGAGTGTTCACCAGGGAGGATACCCGCGTCATCCCCGAGCCAGACGTGAGGCACGAAGGTGCTGGCCTGGATAGTGTTAGATGGACCGCGACAGTCGTCGCCGATAGAATAGACAAACTGAGCGCGTTTAAGGCTCCTGGGCCAGACCAGTTTCTCCCCAGAGTGTTGCGAGAAGTGGCTCCCCACCTGGCTACAGTCTTCAACAAATCGTTGGTGATGGACCAAGTGCCTGGTGACTGGAGGGAAGCCAACGTGACCCCTATCTTTAAGAAAGGGGATCACGAAAGTCCAGGGAACTATCGTCCCATTAGTCTCACTTCAGTTGTAGGTAAATTATTAGAAGGGATAATAGCTGATAGGATCGTTGACCATTTGGATTCCTATAAGCTGCTTGGGGACTCCCAACATGGGTTTAGACGGCATAGGTCGTGTCTCACCAACTTGCTCGAGTTTTTCCACGTCATGTTGAGTGAGTACGATAAGAGTAGGGCGATTGATATACTTTATCTCGACTTTCAGAAAGCCTTTGATAAGGTACCTCACCGCCGGCTAATGGCGAAAGTGCGCGCGCTGGGTATCGGTGGGGAAATAGGTAGGTGGATTGAAAACTGGCTGAGGAATAGGCGGCAGAGGGTGGTAATTAAAGGGGCTAGTTCGGGTTGGGCCTCGGTCACTAGTGGGGTTCCTCAGGGTTCCGTTTTGGGGCCGCTGTTGTTTATCATTTACATAAATGATATCGACGGTGGCATCGTCAGGAGGATCGCCAAATTCGCTGATGACACCAAGCTTGGGGCCAATGTTGGGACGCCCGAAGCGATCGAGGAACTGCGTGCGGACCTAGGTAGGATAGGAGAGTGGTCCGAAAAATGGCAAATGCCGTTTAACTTGGGTAAATGCAAAGTGATGCACATTGGCTACGCCAATCCCAAGTCGGACTACTCGATGTTGGGTAGTAATATCGAGGTGACTGATTTAGAAAAGGACTTGGGTGTGTTAATTAGCAGCGATCTTAAGTTTACGAAACAGTGTGTAGAGGTGGAAAAGAAAGTCCAGAAACTATTGGGTTATATCAGGAGGCAATTTCAGTTTCGGAACAAGGAGATTGTGCTCTCACTGTACAATTCCCTTGTTCGGCCGCACCTGGAGTATGCTGTGCAGTTCTGGTCGCCCACCCTCAGGAAAGATATTGAGAGGCTGGAGCGAGTGCAGGCGAGGGCCACAAAGTTAATCCCTTCCATTAGGCATATGGGCTACAATCGACGGTTACGCGCCCTGAACTTGTTTTCGCTTGAAACTCGGAGGCTGCGCGGTCAACTGATCGAGGTTTTCAAGCTCTTACACGGGTTCAACGATGTCGATTTTAGAAGTATGTTTAGTTTAAATGATAACCCAACTCGCAACAATGGTTGGAAGTTGGATTTGAAACGGTTTAGGACTAGTGTGTGGGAATTACTTTACGTATAAGATCTGTGACACATGGAACAGGTTACCTTTGGAAGTTGTGAACAGTTCCTCTGTGGATCAGTTCAAGAAAAGGGTAGACGAAATCTTGCACACTATTTGAGTGTGTAAAGACATTTAGGACCTCAGTCTGCGGAAATTTCTTTTCCTATAAAATAGTTAATATCTGGAACCAACTTCCCTCAGAGGTTGTTTCCAGTTAAAGTGTAAATGTGTTTAAAAATAGGCTAGACAAAGTACTGAATACTCTCATAGTTTAAGACTAAAACATAAGAAAACTCTGCAGGAGATCGCTTGCACGGTGTCTCTGTGAGCAAACTAAATATAGAGCTATTTATATATTCTCCACTTTCCTGTAAAATTTCCTTGGCTACTTTTCCAGGGTCAAGGTATTTTCTTCAACCTTTTTCCGTACCTGCCTCTGGCAGCGAGGGAGCGGAGGGTGGGGAGAGAGCCTTCTACTTTTCTATCCAGTTTTCTACTACTGCTAGGATAGTTGAAAGAAAAATAAACTTTTACAAAATTTTCCCTGGCACCCGTTGCCATTGGTACCTCCTCGGTATGGGCTGCAAGGCCTTTTGAGGTACTTCTTTTCCTTGTAACTCCTTGTAACTCTCTCTCTCTTTCACTCGCTCTGCCGATAAAGAAGGGTGGGAAGGGGCCTACTGATTAAGGTAGGTTGATTTTCCGCATTTGTTTAGATATCGACTTTGGACTAGTCGAGATAGTCAGGGCTTAATATGATAATAACTGACAAACAATTTCAGACTCCTAGCTTTAACCGTTTTTTGAGGAAACAGTTTCAAATATCGTCAAAAAATCGTACCGAAAAATGCCGCATTTTCACAATTTTCGGCCGAAAAAATCATGCTATTTTCATAAAAAAAATTCTGAAAAAAGTTACAATTTTATTGGAAAAAAGTAAAAAAAAATGTACAGAGTCAAATAGACACATTTAGATCCCAAGATCATCATAATTTTCACTGTAAGAGCCCTTAGAAGCAAAGGAAGGCCTCATTGGCGGCTTAGGGCTTTGGCCAGAATGTGTTTGTGCCTTGATTCGAGTCCATAAACAGTATGGGAAGCTTCAGATGTCAGCTTCACGGCCCTTTCAACACTTGAGAATGTGAAGGCAGATCAGGCAGCTCCAGCTTGGTGCCATTCAGCAATGCTTCTTGAAGCTCCTGGTCAGAAAAGTCTTCTGTGAGAGCAGGTTCACAGATGCCACTTTGAGAAAGGTTGATTAGTTCTGACCAGTGGGTAGCTTCAATGTTGATGGCTGTGATCTTCTTCAGCCTCTTCTTGGCTGGCTTCCCACTTCTGAAAGAATAATAATTAATTTATTTTTTATTCCAGTTTAAGATTTAATCCCTATTAGTCTCAGAATTGCTGATTTAATTTAACTTAAATTAAAAAATTAAAAAAAAAACCGAGTTCTATAAATCCCCATAATCGAATTTTTTTTCAGAAAGAAGGTAAGATTATTTCCATTATCAGAGGAGAGGGGGGGGGGGAATTGGGATAAGAAAATGTGAAAAAAAATTCGATTATGGGGATTTATAGAACTCGGGCCTTTTTTTTATTAAATAAACTCCCATAATCAAATTTTTTTTTCACATTTTTTAAAATTAATAAATGCTTACCTGATGGACAGAATTTTCTTGAGAGCAGCTTCTCTCACTTCCAAGTCATCAGACTTCATCATGGAGTACAGCACATTCTCGGGCAGCAAGGCCAAAGCATTGTACTTCAGGTTCTTGAAAGCAACACCCTGGATTTCTTCAGACTGCTGCTTGATCCTCTGGATCATGTTGAAGATGTACAGCTGCTGATTGTGGAACTTGCTGTCCCTTTTGATCTCAAACCAACTGACTGCATACACTTCCACAATGAACTTGATGGCTTGGTAAAGCTTATCCTGTAGTTCAAGAGGGTAAGCACCTCTGGTCCACAGACACATCAATCTAATTGCCAAAGTCAACCATCTTGCCTGGTTTAATGGTCCAATTTTCCAGGCAGCAAATCTTGGGTTGGCTTTGCCCCTGGAAATTCCAAGCACATACTCCAAAAGAAGCCTCTGGTCGCTACTGAGATCATTCAGTGTCTCCTCAGCAAATTCCATGTCATCCAGGGGGCCACTGAGTTTGGTGAATTCCACTTGTGGCAGATCTTGGTAGTCAATTTCACAGAGTTTTCCCCCCGGACCAGTGAAAGCAGTGAGAATTTTGATACTGCCATCAAGATGCTTGAAAACAGCTCTGAAAGGAAGCTCATTCTGATGGAGTGAACAGCCAATGGTGTGCAATTTCCGCTCAATTTTATTTTCCAGAGCTGTTACAAGTTCTCCCTCCCAGCCAGTATTTTTATGTGTGTTGTCAAGGAGGACATCTTTCAGGGTATGAACACTGTTAAACTCCTCCAAGACACTAGCAACTTCTTCACCAAGAAGAACTCCAGTCGCACCTTTAATTGGAATCACTCTGTGAGTGAGATATGTTCCACTTTCAGTTCCCGGCTCCTTTGTGAAAGTCAAATGGTGCTCTTGTCCCTTTCCTTTCTTCATCTTAGTCTCCCCATTTTCATCCTTAACTTCTCTGTAGAGCAAAGTGTCCTTGTCAACTTTCCCATCAACCCCAATACAGACTAACTTTTCCAGACCCTCATTGTGCTTTTCATCACTTTTCACTTTCATTCTAGCTTTTTTCCTGTCCATTTTCGATTTATCAACTATTATCTGTTTCACATCAAGGCCAGGCTTAAGCAGGTCCATAGCTTGTAAGTCCAGGAGGAAGGCATTAGCAAGACTTGCCCCAAGATTGGAAGAAACATCACCCCTGATCAGTTCCATGGCATATCTGAGGGTGTTCAAAAAGCTGTAACCTCTACTTGGGTGCCTCCTTGGCTTGAACTCTTCAGCTTCACCACCAGATGGCTGAAATGAAAATAAAAAATAAATTACTAAAGCGAAAATGGGGGAAAATAGGGGAAAAAGTAGGGAAAAATAAGGGTAAAAATCGACGAAAATGGGCGGAAATAAGAATAAATTACTTAAACGAAAATGGGGGAAAAACTGGGAAAATAGGGGAAAAATGGGTAAAAATTCAGGTAAAAAGTCGGCGAAAATGGGCGAAAAAAAGAATAAATTACTAAAGCGAAAATTGGGGAAAAAAGGGAGTAAATAGGGACAAAAAGTAGGGATAAATTTGGGTAAAAATGGGATAAGATATAATAAAAAATATATTACCTCTCCTGATTCTCCTGAGCTGGATTCAAAAGAAATATCTTGTGAAGGTGTGGAGGCAAAAGTGGCCAAATCCACTTCCTGCTGCTGTTGAATCTGGCTCTGTAATCTTTCTGCTTCAGCTGCAGCCCTCTGGTCTCTCTTCACAGCAGCTTTATCCACAGATCCCAGCTGGAAAGAGCCCTTGGGTCCTATTTTGGCTCTCTGATCTCTCAAGTATTCCATCTCCTCTACTGGAACCTGAAATATTAAAGTATATTAAATAGCGGATCTAAAATAAGAGATAAAATCCTGCAAAAAAATTGATTATTAATTTCTATTACCAGGGGGGGAAAGGAAGATTACAGGAGGAAAATGCGAATATTTTTCAATTACAAGCATTGAATTTCCTTGTATTTAAAAGGCACCTAATCGCACTAAGTTAGGCCAGTTAAAAGTTAAAAAAATAATAGCATTACCTTCTTACTGGGAGGACAAGTGCAGATTATGTGCTGTGTTTGACAATTTTCTTTCTTGCACTTCACAGTATTGTCATCACAGGGACGAACAGGTAGTTTACAGGTGCAAGCAGAAATGTCAAAAAGTTTATCCAGCTTTTCCTCCAGATTCTGCTCCTGGACTGTAGAAAGAGATTTCCTCTTTATCTCTTTTGCTTTCTTGAAGCACACTTTATCCACCAATTTCACTACATAATATTCCTCATACAGGGGCAGCCGCGGGTTCACTGCCTGCCAGATCTCAATCACATCCTTTGCTATCATTTTAGCAATATCATAGTCTTTCAAGTCCGGGTGGCTGTTTTGGAGGAAATAACTGCACTGAATAACTTGGCGGAGGGTAGGAGGCTCTGTTTTATCCAAAGGGGAAGGGTGGCCACTGAATTTTTTGGCACTATCACTTCGAGTTAACACTGCAGACTTCCGGTTTTTACCCATTTTTATGAAATATCTGAAAATAAACACAATTAAATGAACGCATCATAAAATAACTTAATTTAATACACATTTTATAGGTAAATATCATTAAAAAATACAAAATAATAACTATAAACATCTATAATGCATTTACAATAAGTTTCAAGCATCGTTTTGTTAAAAAAGCCGAATTTTAATTGATTATTTTGATGAAATAAGGTCCGATATTTTGTTTGTTTACATTGCGCGAATGCCGCGCGCGCGATTTTACTCGTAAAATTCGACAATTTTACAACTTAAAAATAATTAACAATCCTCAAAAAATACAATCATTTTCACAAATATGAGTTGGTGCAAAGTTTTTTATACATTAATATCTTTCTATCTAGACTAGTCCAAGATCACAGTTCCAAAATCAACCTACCTTACTACTGATGGCCCCAAAGAAACCGAAGGATGTAGCTGCCGGTCGGGGTGGGTCGGGTGGTGTAAGTGCGGCTGAGTCTATGGGTGGCGACGGGTATCGAAAGGTATCGGGCAGGAAGGCTGCGAAGACGAGACCTGAGACCCCGGTGGCCGCTGTCAGGACCTCCAACCGCTTTAGTCTCCTGTGCGCGAAGGAGGAAGACACCGTTGATTGGGGAATTGCAGATCAGGGGCCAGGAGAAGTACTTTGCTTCTGCAAACCGGGACAGGAGGAAGGTAAGGTGCTTACCCGGTCGGGGAACGGCGCATTTAAGGAAGGAATTAGAGAAGCTGCGCGTGGCTAGTCGGAGGACTGGGATCGTTGTCCACGCTGCTGGTAACGATCTATTCTTCAAAGGCGGTAGGGTAGGTTCAACGGAAGGGATAATCACCGAGATCATGTCTCTTGCGGATGATCTAAAACTTAAGACAGACAGGGGAATGTTGATGGGTATTTTACCGCGGATGAATGCCAGTGACCACGCGCTCAGTAAGGTCATTGGCATCAACGAGAGGGTGCAAGATTTATGCGTCCCACTGGGCGTGAGGTTTGTTGACCCGTTCGACGCGTTTTCGGGTAGGTGGGACCTGTATCAGAGGGATGGTGTCCACCTCAATGTCAAGGGTAAAGGTGTGCTTGGCACGCTGCTTGACCGGCACCTATACAGTATGGCGAGGTCAAGCCCGGGGATTGATGATGGGCCCCCACCGGGGAGAGATGATGTTGAGCCGGTGGCGGACGTACCTTCAACTGAAGGGTGCGTCCTTGTACAGGTGGGTGACCCTCCTTCCCCTTTGGAGGGGGCTCAGCCTCCTGCGGAAGTTGCCCCCTCGTTGGTGAGGGGCTCTTCAACTCCCGACAGCCCTGGCTGTTCGGGAAACGGGTCGTGTTAGGGGGCGGTCAGAATAGGGAAGGCTCCTCGGTGCAGTGCTTTTTAATGCTAGATCGATTAGGAATAAGTTTTGCGAGCTACGAGCCCTCTTAGCATCAGAATACCACGATATCATTGCCATCACCGAGTCCTGGATTCATATTCATCGTAGGGACTACGTTGGGGAGTTCGAAATTCTCAGGTATAGAATGTTTCACAAAGACCGCACCCTTGGCGGCGAGGGGTACTAATATACGTGAGGGACACGTTGAGTCCGGTTGACTGCCAGTTCCGATCTTAACGGGAGCTGCTTGGCTTCGATCTGAATGTGGGAGGGACGAACTATAGGTTAATCTCGGTGTACAGACCTCCGCATCTCCTCCTCGAGGAGGATACAGCCCTGTACACGAACTCCGTAGCCTGCTAGGGGATAAGGTGTGTGTAGTTTTAGGAGACTTCAACTGTCGCGGCATAAAGTGGGAAGACAGGACTGCTGATGCCGAAGGGAGGAGGCTAGTTGACTTTACTGATGAGAACTTCCTGACTCAGTGGGTCAGTGTGCCTACACGAGGCGAAAGCGTTCTAGACTTAGTA
>JAJOZX010000842.1:985000-1120000 GCA_023014485.1 Bathynomus jamesi
TCATCGAGCAACACCTCGCGAAAGACTTGCTCTACTTCGCGTGCCGCCATCATGTGCTGGAGCTCCTCCTCGGTGCGGCGTTCACGGCTGTGATGGGCCCCACGTCCGGTCCTGACGTGACCCTCTTCAAGCGTTTTCAGGAGCGCTGGGATTTCCTGGACAGAAGCCAGTACGAGTCCGGCGCTGCGCACCCCGATGTCGCTCCTCTGCTCACCACTGTCGACACGGAGTGGTTTGAGAAGGCGATAGTCGAGCGCAAGGACCTGCGCGACGATTACCGTGAGCTGCTCGAGCTCACCCTCCTCTTCGTCGGTCACGTCCCCCCGCGAGGAGTGCGTTTCCGAGCTCCCGGGCCGATTCACCACGCCCGCTGGATGGCGAAGGCAATCTACGCCTTGAAGGTCTGGATGTTCCGACAGCAGTTCAAACTCACGGCGAGGGAGGAGAGTGGCCTCCGGAGCATCTGCATCTTCGTCTGTCGGGTCTACGCCAAGGCGTGGACGGAGGCTCCGATCGCCGCAACTGCCCCCCGAAATGACTTCGCCCTCCTCAAGGACCTGCTGGCCTACTCTGACATCAACCCTGCGGTGGCCAAGGCGGCGCTGACCAAGTTCCAGAACCACCTCTGGTACCTGTCGGAGGAGCTGGTGGCGCTGGCGCTGTTCGATCCGGGGATCGCCGTCGATCAGAAGAGGAAGATCATCGCCTCTCTCCACGACCGGGTCGGTGAGGAGTCCCCGGCGAAGCGGCCCACGCTGCCAAACCGAGTACTCGCCGGGCTTCAGTTGGAAGACCTGGCGTCGTCCAACACACGAGGTTTCTTCGAGAAACTTCGACTGGAGGACGGCTTCCTCGAGGTCGACCCGGAGACCTGGCCGAAGCGGGAAGACTTCAAGACAGCGGCGGCACGTGTGGGAGGGCTCGCCGTAATCAACGACCATGCCGAGCGAGGAGTTGCCCTCGTCCAAGAGTACAACCGGACGCTCACCCACGACGAGGAGCAACTTCAGTTCCTCCTGCAAGTCGTCGCTCGCCACCGCTGCCAGTTTCCGGACTCTCGGAAGCGAACCCTACAGACCGAGGATCGCTAACCGGGCAACAACGGCAACAACTGCAACCGGGCAACAACTCCGGGGGTAAAAGTTCAAGGTCGATGAGGGAGGGGTAAACGTTGTCCGATTTAATAAAAAATTCAACTAGAGCGTTTTCTCAACCATTCGAATGATTTCCGGGGGTGGGAGCTGAAACTTCCCAACTTTGAATTTTAAGGACCACCCTAATATATATATATATATATATATATATATATATATATATATATATATATATATATATATATATATATAAAATAATAATTGAAGTTGAGACCACGACTTAATTCTATTAAACCGAATTAAATCATGTGAAGTGTGGAGAAATCCGAATTGAGATTCCTGATTCGTACAGAGAGTTATGTTGTTTATAATTATAATTTAGTAATTTGTAGTTTATTAAAATATATTTTATATTAATTTATGTGTATGAAGCAAATTTAAAGAATATGGTTCTAATCCTTTCACGTGCATAAATCTTATATTGCTCCGATTTATAAAAAGAAGTCCTATGATTTATTTTGCTGAAGGCATAAGTTTTAAATTTTAACATAAATTAGTCCTCTTACACTTTGCATAATGAGATCTAAACTTTTATAAGAATTTGTAAATCTAAAACAAAACTTTTATTACAAATTATTTCTGTGATGTTCACACATTTAAAGAATAATAGTCAGGCAAGTAGTATTTACGCATCGAAGTAAAGAGGATATGGGGAGAAAGGGGAGCAAAAGAGCAAAATTTTAAGCACAACTGTGTAAACAATACGATTGCTAAGTGTAAACATGAGGCTTGCTAAGTAAAATAAAAAAAATATGAAATAAAATAAAAATTATATATATATATATGTGTGTGTGTGTGTGTGTGTGTGTGTGTGTATATATATATATATATATATATATATATAGGTCGAGCAAAAGTCAAGAACCAGAGGCACATTTTAATAATTTGTGTTTTAATATGTGTTTTGTTCTTTTCAGATTTGTTGTTGAACTTATGGCACAGAAATTGACAATAGATGAACGGGTGGAGATAGTTTTAATGTGTACAACGCGTTGAGCACACACCGATCAGTTGCTACTACTTTTAATGAGAAACACCCTGAGAGGTGGCCAGTTGTTCAGGCATCAGTTGGAAAACTGTTCACTTGCTTCAAAGAAACGGGAAGTGTTCATGATCGGCCGCGTAGTGGCCGGCCAAAAAGTTCAACCGAGGCAGCAACATCACTAACGGTACTCAATCACCTCGAAAACAGTCCACGTAAGTCCTTAAGAAAGTTATCCCAGGAAACGGGTGTCTCCAGAAGATCCATTCAACAAATTTTTACAACAAATCGTTTCCACCCCTACAAAGTCCAACTCGTTTAGGAACTGAACTGCACGGTAACGAAACAGACCGTCGTGTAGAGTTCTGCCAGTGATTTCTAATACATCGACAGCTTCAACGAAGGATCATGTTCAGCGACGAAGCGATATTTCACCTCAGCGGTCGTGTCAATGGTCATAATGCACGCTATTGGGCCAATGAGAATCCCACTGGATGGAGGAAGGACATGTGCAATTCGACCCACGAATTATGGTGTGTTGCGCTCTGGGGGGATCGGTTAATTGGTCCGTACTTCTTCAACGGCAATGTAACAGGTAAAACATATATGCATATGCTGCAAACATTTCTAATGCCCATAATGGACGACACTCCATTGGCAAAACGGGCGGAGATGTGGTTTCAGCAGAGTAGTATAGCCGCGTTTGGCCAGAGGAAGTTGGGGTGCTCTGAAATCCTGCTCCTGGAGGGGCCCCCCCCTGGAGGTCTCCTCCTTTGTTATAAGGAGCCCCCTTCCTTAAGTTCCTAACCTAATTATGGGGTCTCACCATCCTTAATGAAGAATATTTGCCCCTTGAGGGCCCCTTGCGGGGGGACTCCCCTCCTCCTTGGGGGAAAAAAAAAAAAATTTTTAAATTAACTAAAAAAAATTAAATTTAAAATTTTTTTAATTTAAAAAAAAATTAAATTAAAAAAAAAAGGATTCATCCTCGCCTTCCTTCAAAAAAAAAATAAAACCCCCTTCTTGGTCTTTTATGATACAAACAAAAAAACAAACATTCGAGTAAATTTTGTTCCGGTGCGCTCGTCGTGTTCGCGGTCCCCGTTAGTTTTAGCTGCAGGGGAGCAAACATTCTGACAATAGCAATAAAAACTTAAAATAAATAACTGAAAAAGGGTTTAATAGAGGTCGCAAAATTATGCATCGACCTCAAAACATAAAAGAGATGTATATTATTATAATCCAATACCATATTATACCTTCAAAGGTATTACCGATTTCGTATGTTAGCAATTGCGAACATCACAAAATACAAACTCGGATTAATCACGTTTTAAAGAAAAAACAATTTCTTTGTTTAATATTTGTATTATATGAAGTTAAATAAAAATATTAAATAAAATTAAAATAAAACATTTTATTTTCAATTATAGGGGTAACTTTTGCTTTTCCTAATTATATTTCATTTATTCTCACTAATATGAAATGAAGCAACATAAAATGAAATGGAAAGGTTTATTGGCAGACAACACCCCATATGACAAAAACTATTAAGCTACATTATGCAGTTAGACTAACAATTAAGTGTTCAATCAACATACATATTATTATTTACCTTCAATTACTATCTAAAACCTTATTATTTGCTTTATATATATATATATGATAAATTTCACAATTAAGCACGTGAAACGAGTGAATGTTGCAAATATATATATAAATATAATATATATATATAAATATAATATAATATATATATAAATATAATATATATATATATATATATATAATATATATATATATATATATATATATATATATATATATAATATATATATATATATATATATATATATATATATATTAATAAATTTTACTGATTCATTGTTCAGTAATGGCATAATTCTTTGTTAAGTACGTTAATTATAATTGACAACTCAGTTCACAATCTTGCCAGATTTTCCAGGCTAATTAATAATAATGAATTTTAAACGTATGTAACTTTTCTAGTGAATTATCTGTAACGAGAAATAGTTAATTATTATTGTTACCAATTATTGGCTATAAACTACACAGGCCTGCGAATGAGAAATATGTAAGAGGCGTTTTCTTACTAATAGTTGATTTTATATAAATCAATTACTCTGATTTCGAATAAGACATACATTTTCCTATCATGTTGGGATTTTCTGCAAACTGGAAGGGAAAAGCAGCTACATAAATAATTATTATTTATTTCAATTTACATTAGGTACCTATTTCGTTTCGGTATGCTAATTACAAATGCATGCAACTTTAAAAAGAAAGAATGCTATTAAAGTCAAATACATATCCATCTTTATTTAGCCTGAGTTTTCTTGTTGGCCTAGGCGCTGCTCCTTTTCGTTTATGTAATAATTCTGTAGCACCCCATCTCAACATCCAGCAGTAACCAGTCGTCATGCTGACGTCACACCTTCAATGATATGTCAGTAGTTTTTAATCAAAATTAAATTGACTCAGTTTTAATGAAAACCATCTACTAGCCATTATTATGCATTCATATTCAGAGATAACTGCAGACACGTCTCCTTTTATAGTGTTTCAAATGTAAAATTTAATTTCAAAGCGCTTTATCATGTAACATTGGAGGATATATTTTAAATATTTTTACTCGAAATGAAAATCGTTGATTTATTCCCACTGTCGTTAATCCATTATTTTTGAAGAACACCTAATTTAATGTTTCTTTCATTTATAACACGAATTCCATTATACCTGAATTTAAAACAAGCATTTTTATAATGCAGAATGTGTAGATCAAAACACGAAATATAATATCTCTATAAGCACATGTTCACTTTAAAATGATTGAAATATGCAAGATTGAAAATTGATTAATGATTATAGTGTTACCGTGACCAGGATTCCACAACCGAATATATACCGGGTGTCCGAGAATTATCTGTACAATTTTTGGCTGTTATTAAAAGTCAACCATGAAGTGTAGAAATTCAAGTGTTGTCCCATTTTACAGAGAATCTCATTAAGTTTTTTCTGATACCACGTTTTGACAAGTTTTTTAGAAATGTACGCGGGTGACAGACATTGATGATTTAAAAGCAAAAATCACAGCTGCTATTGAGCGAATTGATGTGGATATGCTGCAGCGTACATGGCAACATTTGGAGTATCGATTGGATGTTTTGCGAATCACTAATGGTGCACATATCGATTGTTTGTAACAACGTTACTTTAATAAAAGAAACTTTTGAAAATACAGATTCTGAATAATCTTGTTTAAGAATTTTACGTGTTATCAAGAATTTTATTAAAAGGTGAAATTGTACAGATAATGTTCGGAAACACTGGAATTTCTAAAAAACTTGTCAAAACTTGGTATCAGAAAAAACTTAATGAGATTCTCTGTAAAATGGGACAACACTGGAATTTCTACACTTCATAGTTGACTTTTAATAACAGCCAAACATTGTACAGATAATTCTCGGACACCCTGTATATATGTCCCCTTTACAGCGCGAGGCCGTCCCAGCCAGGAACAGTAAAACATTAGATTACAAAACTATATATTAATATATACAAAGTAAATCAGGCTGCATACACAAGTCATCATTACCCTAACCTAAACTTAACTTAAACTTAACCTAAATTTAACAACCTAAACCCAAACTTAACTTAACCTAAATCTAAACTTAAACCTACAATATTAAATACTTAAATCACTGGCACTTATAAAATAATGGGGTTTATTCAGGGCGCTTACAAGCAGTTATGAGATCTGGCTCCCAACTCCGTCTCCTAAAAAATTCGGAAGAAAATAACTAATAAAACACCACTTACATAAATATAATTTCTCCAATAATTAAAATCTTAAGTAGATATATACATTATATATACACATAGAAACCAATTTATAACATACAGCCTACCTCTTTTGCAGAGGACAATTCTTAGGTTACTGTTGTTACAGTATGCTGTCTCTCCAACCAAATCTAATATGAAAACATTTATATATTACTCAAAGATATCTAAAAATAGCTCAATATACACAATATTTTAGGATTTACAATCATGTACAGCATTACTGACTCACCTAATACAAAAAATTCCTTTACAGGGGAAACCTTCGATGATATGTTTCTTATTTTAAATTTTACACGGTTTAATCACCACAATTTCCAGTTCAAGACCAGTTGTCCCCTTTCAAGCAACCAAAATTCAAAAGTCCAAGCACGCACGAAATTCAGCCACGTATCACATACCATACAACCAACCACCCAACGGATCATCCAAAAATCACAACATGCACCCTGTTACAATAGGATCATCATGCTCATTTTATAATAGTGTTACACTAAATGTTGCAAAAGTCATTTTCTACACACATTTGCAATACAGAAAACGGAATTTTGGCTTAGTGAGGCGTAGGCCTAAATTAAATATATTTGTCTAGGCTCATTCTATAAATTTAAAACATTACTTGTAAGCAATTAGCTTCCCTGATTAATATAATTTCTTTTCAATAGTTTGCTAATCACCATATTCAGCAGCTTCCCGTAATTATACAAACAGGCAGGGATTGCGAAATTTCCATAACGTTATAATACGTTGCAAAACGTCTGGAATATAAGTTGCTGGTTATACTTATCTGTACATTGAAGGAAGATCCCTTAATTTTTTCGTTGCAAAGGTACAAGGTTACAGATATAAAAATCATTCGTTTTCTCATTAACAAACTATGAAATCTATTGGTAGGCCTTAGCAAAATCACATAATGAAGTACACAACGAATTGAAATTATGGCGAAATATGGAAACTATCTATCTTCATGCAATCTTCACAGCAGAAAGTTTGTTAACACTTCTTTTCCTTTCCCAATTTGTGAGTATTTTTAAACTTATATAGCATGTTTACTGTTAATCATTTTTTCTGGATAGGCTTTGAGTAAAATTCATTCTAGATGTTCGACTCATTTCTTGTTCATGAATAATGAATACAATACATTGTATACATTTGGTTGGTAGTAAATGGGTACCCCTGGGTAGACTAGTGATTAATACAGCGAGATGCTGGCTGGTGGGCGTGGTTAATATTTCACGTTGAATTGTGGATATAAGATTGATGGACAATAGGGCGGCTCGTTTTTACACTTTTTTCGATATTTGATTGGGGGTAGTGCGGAAAAGTTGCGATTTGGAGAAAATAAAGTGTGTAAAATTTTTTGATCTACGTCAATACCTTCCGGTGGTGACGAGTCCTTAAAAATCGAAAAATAGGCCTAAAAACATAAATTTTTTATATAATTTTATATAATTTTTATATAATGTTCATTGTTCAATGACTGCTATTAATTTATTCAAGCCTATAATAGTGTTCTCAGGGTTGTTTGCACAGAAATATACCGGAATTAACATTTGTATAACATCTTGTTAAAACTTGCTTTAAATAAATATTTTGGATATTTTAACGGCTAAGACGCCACCGGAAGTTATTAACAGATTGTGCTGAAATTTTTATTGTTTATTTTGTAAGTCTTTAAAACCATTTTCCAATCTACCCCGTTAGGCCTATTTTTCGATTTTTAAGGACTCGCCGCCACCGGAAGGTATTGACGTAGATCAAAAAAATTTTACACACTTTATTTTCTCTCCAAATCGCAACTTTTCCGCACTACCCCCAATCAATATCGAAAAAAGGGTAAAACGAGCCGCCCTAATGGACAAGCTTAACTTTCGTCAAAATGAAAAATTTGACCGATAGTTAAACCAGCGGTAATCAAGGATATATATATATATATATATATATATATATATATATATTGCAACGACATTAATCCAACTAGGAGCATAATTAATTCAGAAATATCAATATAATAATAATAATGAAATGATTCACTGTGAACAAAGTAGCTGATTACGGTAAAACAAATTTCATAATTTTGTTAATAAAAGAAATGTGTATCTTCATGAACTTTACAGCGACGCTTTCGTTGAAGATTATAATTACTTATTTATAGTCTAAATATTTCAAGGAGCTATACTATAATGCTTAACTTAGGCATGTACCCCTGAACAGGCTTTATTACACCTTTTTCAAGCTTATTCAACGTACTTCAGTACTTCCGTTTCAAAATGTAATCAATCTAGTGCATTTTATTTACAAATGTAGGGTTGTGATTAATAGCAAACTTAGATAAATATTTTATAACTCGTCAAGCATACCGCTCATATGAAGCAGAACGCGTTATTCAACAATCTATCATGTAATCACATCAAAATCACACATTTTCTCCGATTTGAATCTGTGGATAGATTTTAATTACCGATATAAGAAATAATATGTATGTAATCACGTCTAATAACAGGGTGAATTATTGATTAACAACAGAATACTAATAAAATGCTAGGGACTAATGTGCAATACTCTATTACTTAGTCATTTTGCGAGCATAATCTAGAATTAAATATACATCATGTATCGTAGGCCGACGGCCATGTCCAGCATTGAAATCTTTGAATAGTATTGTCAACATATCTATAACAATGACTTTGTATTTTTATTTATGTCGATAATAATGATAGTTGAAAACTAATGCATACTCTGACAGTTTATTCTTTTTCATGATTTATGTATTATTAACTGGAATTATATGTATTGTTCTTAATTAAGAATTAAGTAAAATCTAAAGTTTAAGAACGAAATTAAATAAGTAGATATTACAGTTTCACAATGGTTACCCCTCTCTCTTCTATCCTGTCTACAGCCCACTCACCACATACTTCTCAAAGCCTCGCCATTATATATGTGTGTGTGTGTATATATATATATATGTATATATATATATATATGTGTATATATATATATATATATATATTGGGAAATAAGAGAACAAGACATGTTGAACAAATTGGGCATACGTTTAGATTAGTTTTGATTTTCGTCACTAGTAATGAAAAGATAAAAATAAGAAATGTAAAATAAACAATATCGCCAACAAAGAATATTCTATGTTAATTATATAACTACATCATATATGTAGTTTTCCATGTCACAGTACTACATTGTTCCTTCATCCATTATTTCTAGGAAACGTTAGGTCCACAACCATTCAGAATATGGAAGTCGTTCAAAATTTACTTGACACGTTTGTACAGCCTCATTCAGTTCCGGCTCCAAGTCATCGACTATCCAACATCGGGGAAATGTAAGATGCTTTACTTTAGTAATATATATATATATATATAGATATATATAGCCATTTTTACCATTCTTTGTAACATGTACCCCTGTTTACAAAAGTTAGTATTCTTTCTGTTTTTTCAGCCAGTTCTCCATCAGTTTCATTTCTATTTGTCATTCAGATAATTCCATTTACCGTCTTTTCTACTGATAAACCTCAAAACTGATGCTCAAACCTGGTCATTATCACAAACCTGTGGGCCACTCTGCTACTACTACAATTTTTCTCAGAGAAATTGTACTGTCGCCCCTCTGAGCTTTAATTTATCAAAGACCTTTTAAATTGAGCAATCTACCTATACATCTCTATACCGCAGAATTCACCTTCTACATTCCTATTCCTCTGACCGTTTTAAGACCGACTGCATTTGGTTCAGATGTATAGTGTTTGACACAGAGGCATTTTCGATTCTGCTAGACAGAAGATGGGGAGTGCTGGAACATCCATTTCTACAGCCACTGTCCACCTTAACTGATCTTTTTCCATGGCTCATCTGCCCTGCGATCAGTCCAGCATGACCCCAAACACACAGTCTCACCCTACTACTCACTACATATACTGTAGTGTTACACACTACATAATCTTTTCAAATTTTAAAAAGGCGGTAAATTCAAGAGCATCGGAGTCCTCTGAGGAGGGGGCCCGTAATGACCCACTTCGGGACCACCGGTTGCCGACACAAGGGATACAGACGCTGGATAGCAGGGCTGGATCTGCTACCACCCATTCGAGATGTTCTTGTTCCTCAGTCTGATTCATAAACTTATGCAGCATTCGTGGTCTTTCTCAAATTTTCAATCTGGTGAACACCGCCTCTCCTCCTCCAAGTCTCATCCCTCAGGTTCCTGCGATGACAGTCAGCACCATCCTTTCTGTACCTTTTACTTTCTCTATACTCAGATTCACTCCAAAGATGGGTGCTGCGTATATTTACACAATGACCTAACTTGTTCTCGTATTCCCGAACTCCTGAATTCTATGCCCTCAGGCTACGACTTACAATCCAATCTCAGAAGAAATACACCTGCACTGTTTCCCTTCCTCTAATTCTACTCCCTATCTAAAATTCTTTAACTACCTCTCATCCAAAGTGGAATACATTCTATTCCGCTCTCCATTGCCGAAATCTTCATTTTAGGAAATTTCAATTTCCACCAACACCTTTGGCTTTATTGAATGACCTAGAGCTATTTGTTGTAATTCGTCGCACTCTTTCAGGTATCTAGCTAAGAACCTCTTCAACAGCTTTACCGCCTCTTCTTTCCCTCCTCTCTTCCACCCCGACTGCTCAGCTGCGGATATTCTCCTGACAACGCTAAACTCTTCACTCAAACTTTCGTTTCCACCTCAATCATGTGATGATTCCGGTACTGTTCCTCCATCTCTTCCATCCTCTGACTTTATCATGCCTTAAATTAGAAACGTTTCCAAAAATGTTCTTTTTAGCCTATCTGGGGACCATCTCTTGAACGGTGTACGGTCCTGATGATGTTCCACCTGTTGTTCTTGTGCTTCAGTGCTAACATCCTGACTAGGCAAACTCTTACGTCTTGCCTCTCATCTGGTACTTTACCTTCCTGATAAAAGTTTGCTTTCATTCAACCTGTCCCAAGGAAGAATAGCCGCTCTAATCCCTTCAGTCAAACTGTTTTGATTTCGTGCCTATTTAAAAAATTTTAATCTATCCTTAATAGGAAAAATCTTAAGCACCTCTCTTCTCACAATCTTCTTTCATATCATCAGTACGGGGACCCAACGGAACTTCTATCGACGCTCTTCTTGCATAACACACTGACTCATGATATTTCTCCTTTCAGGATTTCGGTGAAGCTTTTGCTCTTGCACTAGACATGTCGAAAACTTTTAATAGAGTGTGTTACAAATTTTAAATATCCAAAATGCCACCCTTCAGATTTTATCCTTCTACCTGTGTCTTCACCTCTAATTCTCCCTCTAGCCGCTCTATAGCTGCGATTGTAGATGGCCTCTGTTCTTCTAAAGCTATCAACAGAGGCGTTCCTCAGGGACTCCGTTCTGTCAACCATTCTTTTACTTTTTTTTATTAATGATCTTTAATTCATCCTTCCTCTCCTATTCACTCCTATGCCAATGATCCCACACTTAACTTCTCCACCCGCTTCCCAGAGCTTCCTTCTCAACAGTCGCACTATGTCGACTAAGGAACATCTGACATCTGATCTTTCTGTTATCTCTGATTGGGTCAGAGAATACACTGTGGCTTTCATTGGATCAAAACACGGTTCCTCCGCCTATCTACACGTCACATTCTTCAACACGACTATAGCATTACCTTCAACAATATACATATCAATCTTTCCTCTTCTCTTAACATCCCCGGCGTTTCCTTCCTCGTGATCTTTCCTGTAAAAATCACATATACTCTCTCTCCAAAACAGCTTCTAAGAGGTTAGATGCGGTGTACTGGCTACACAGTTTCTTATCCCTCGCTCAGTTGGTGTCTCTGTGCAGGGTCTTATCCGCCTCTGTATGGAATACGCTTGGAGGGCGTTTTCGTGGCAATCGCCCAATTCTCCTCCTTCATGCATAAAAACAATACAGAACGAAAAGAGCATTTTTAAGCACTTACTCGCATGAATGTAATTCTTTCCGCATATTATGGAATCATCAACTTTACACTTAATTACTTCAGCAACACGGTGCTGGGGTTAATACCTTTGTTTATTTCCATAAGGTTTCTTATATTCTGCAAACTCGTGAAGAAGTCTCGATGTTGCTTGATAAAAACTCCTTAACTGGACAATATGTTTTGAAGGCACAATATATTTAGAATATATATATATATACAGTGGTGTAGTGCTGTGGGAACGCGTGGGAACGGCGTTCCCTTACTTTTTTTGGTAGACGGAACGGCGTTCCCTCACTATTTCAAATAAATCCGAACTTACAAATCTCTAACGTCATGAAATTTTAATTCCCACCCCTAGAAGAAATATGAGAAAGAATCATTAACTCTTTCATTTCTTTTAGCTTCGACTGAGGCAATGCTAGCCTATAAAGATCTGGTGAAACAGTCACCACGGCGTACCAGTTGTTAACTTTTTTTTAGTTAATCATTCCAGTTGTTAGCTATTTTTATTGATCGTACTGGATGTCATATATCTAATGATACTGGAAATACTGCATCTTCAACCTTGAAATATATCCTAATATCCAGTGCATATGACCTCAAAATATCCCTGAAATTGGTCAGATTTCAAAAGATTTCCCGGGGGGCTTACAGTGCCCCCGGACCCCCAGCTGTATGGGCTCGCCGCGCTCGCCATTGTCCCCCCGCATCTGAGTAACACTTTCAAAATGCGTTCCCTCACTTCTTTATTTAGCACTACACCACTGTGTGTGTATATATATATATAAGTTCATGTACAGAATTTGAAAAATGATGTAACTTCGTTATTAATGAGTCTGCCGTTATTAATAACTCTACTAAGCATAAGCATAGATTTGATAAACCTTATGGAGCTACTGTACTTATAATACATGTTGATAGCTTTGTGAGCTTGATTTTTCTAGACAATCTAACTAATGTATGGCCTGTTTTTGAGAAGCTCGTATTCAGCAATTTTCTCTTCTTTTCCAGGTCATCGTGTGACGAACCCTTTAAAAGGTCTCGAAATGCATTACCAGCAACATTCTCAAGTGGCGGCAAGTGCGACTGAAAGAATAATCAGGAACCCTTTGACTCTACTAATGAAGTAACCCCTCAAACAACCAGCCAAGCCCCATACACCTCCGCAGGTGTTAAAAGATCTAAGTCTGTTCAAGATCAATCTCCGACCACGTGCAGTATGGAAGCTAAACGAACAAGGTTCAGCGGCTCGTTCAGCTCTGCGGACAAAGATTCAACGTCAAGAAGCTCGTTATCGGTAGAACCAGATGAACAATGTCCTGAAAACCTCCAGCCTTACACGTCATCTACAACAATCCAAGCCCCTTCAAATGCAACCGCTATTCCTACAGAGAGAATGAGTTATCATTCATCCAACGGTGTATCTCTTACCTTAATGAGAAATGTGAGTAATTCCCATACACTTTCTAGAAGTCTCCACAAAGTCAGGATTGACCCCCGAGTCGCATATTCGAATGGTTTCGAACAGGGACTCCCCAACGTAGTTCGATGTGTCATCGCATATGCTCTTCAGAACAATAATGATCGGGAGACCCGAGTAAGGTTGGCGTTTGGGTTTGAACAAAATAGCAAAGATAGCGATCAGTTCTGGATAGTAATACCTTACAGACACCTGGTGGCAGAAGATGTTGACTACATCCTTTCACGTTTTGCACAAACTTCTCAAAGTGGTTCATAGTTTAGCCTGGAGAATTTCACGGTTGAAATTGACCATGCATTCCGTGTTGAGGGACATACGGCCGCGCCTTATACACTCAGGAGAGCGGAATAGAATGTATTCCACTTTGGATGTGAGGTAGTTAAAGAATTTTAGATAGGGAGTAGAATTAGGAGAAAGGGAAACAGTGCAGGTGTATTTCTTCTGAGATTGGATTGTAAGCCGTAGCGTGAGGGCATAGAATTCAGGAGTTCGGGAATTTAATTAACTACGCCAAGTGCTCAAAATGTTCTCCGGCGGCATGAATGCACTTTTGAATGCGTCGACTAAGCCTGGCCTTGTTTTATCAAAGGCCTTGTAATGGCGAAGCCTATGGACCGAACGTAGTCTAGTCACTCACTAGCTTGCTTCGGACTTAGCCTACGCACTCATTCCACGATACAAACTCTACATCATTCAACTTTATTCAGTTCAGCAAAAGAACCCATGTTGCGTAAACGTTTGACACTGGAGCAACGAAAAAGTGTTCTGAAATGGTTTTGGAAATTTGAGAATGTGTCCGAAGTCCAGCGGCAATGGATCCGGGAATTTAGTACAAAGCCACCGACACGTCTCGCCATTACAAGCATCCGTGACAAGTTTGAGGCAGAGGGATCTGCTCAAGATATGCACAAGCGAAGATCTGGACGACGCAAATCAAGTGCGAGTGATGAAAACTCCGTTCTAGTGTTGCAAAAATTTAATCGATCACCACAGAAATCAGTTAGGCAATGCGCCCGTGAGACCGGAATCAGCAAATCAGGTGTTCACCGGATTTTAAAGTCGGCAAAATGGAAAAACTACATTCCAAGTCTGTTACACGCCATGACTGAAGATGACCCTGATCGCAGACTCGAATTTTGTGAATGGTTTCAGTCAATGGAAGCCGAAGACGTACAGTTTGCCAACAAAATCGTGTGGTCTGATGAAGCTACCTTCAAGCTGAATGGCACAGTAAATTGACACAACTGCAGGTACTGGTCACTTGATAATCCACACGTTTATGTGGATAAACATGTTAATTTACCAGGATTAACAGCATGGTGTGGTTTATCATCCAGGGGTTTGGTTGGACCATTTTTCTTTAATGGGACAGTTACCGGTACCGCATATCTCGACATGCTGCGGACAGAAATTATACCTGCAGTTCGGAAGTTGTTTGGAAACGACGACTTTTACTTTCAATAAGATGGAGCCCCCCTCATTATCATTGTGATGTCAGAAGGTACCTCGATGAAACGTTGCCTAATCGTTGGATAGGACGAAGAGGAAGCGTTGAATATCCTCCACGTTCACCGGACTTGACTCCACTTGATTTTTACTTGTGGGGCTACCTGAAGGATGCAGTTTATGGTACAAGACCTGCAACACTCGAACACCTTAAGGATGCAATTAGGGAAAAGTGCGGGACCAACACAGCATCCACATTAGTCCATGTCTGCGAATCAGTTAGTCGACGCATTCAAAAGTGCATTCATGCCGCCGGAGAACATTTTGAGCACTTAGCGTAGTTAATTAAATTTTATATGCAAACAACTCCCTATAACATTTTGATCACTTAGATTACTAATTTACCTTTCATTGGCAATTGCTATAACAATATATTGTTTGGTTTTTTTAAATTATAAAATATATGATGCTATAAAGAGTATATAGTTTTTTGGGACACCCTGTATATATATATGTGTATATATATATATATATATATAAATAATATATTTGCAACATTCACTCGTTTCACGTGCTTAATTGTGAAATTTATCATATATATATATATATATATATATATATATATATATATATATATGAAAATTATTTCACGAAAGTAACACGTGAAAAATATTTATGATGAATAAAACCACGAAGGAAAGGAAACAGAATGGTGCTCAAGCGCTTTCGTCTAATGACATCCTCAGGAACACTGAAGTACATAAAGAGTTACAGCCTATATATAGGTTACAGAAAAAAAAAAAAAATATATATATATATACAATAAACGGAGAAATAAAATTAAAGGATTGTGAGAGAGGCACACAAATTTGTAAGGAAAAACTATCGATTTTTAGCACAAGATTAAATGAATTGTTTCCAACCAAAGTTATAGATAAAAAATATACAAATTTATACTGGAAATCTGCCCGGGGTTTAGCACTCTGCTCTTTTTTGTATATAAAAATTGAAAAGTTATCGATTTTTAGCACAAGATTAAATGAATTGTTTCCAACCAATGTTATAGATAAAGAAAAAAATACAAATTTATACTGGAAATCTCCCCGGGTTTTAGCACTCTGCCCTTTTTGTATATAAAAATTGAAAAATAAAAGTTATTAGGGTGGCATACAAGTTTACCAAAGATTTAGCGTTCTACCCTTCTTATCTAAATCTGTTCTGAAGGAATTCAAAACAACAGGATCGAGTTGAAAAAGACCTTCGCTTATGTTGAAGTTATTTGTAAGTTGGATAATGGCAGACTCAAGAATATTTCTATTAACAATGTTGCTAGAGTGAAATAAAACTGAAGCATTATTCCAATCAATACAGTGGGATAACTTTTAGGCATTGCTAATGTACTTAAACTTTTGGATATTAATGTAGTATTTTCATATAACAATATTGTGAAAAATATCATAGTAAAAAATAGCCCTACCAATAATTCAGGCATTATCTATAAAATTGGTTGTAAACAATGTGATTCCTTTTACATAGGTCAGACGGGAAAGGATTTGCACACACGTATAAAACAGCATCAATATTCCGTTAGAACAGGACAGTTGTCCAGTGCCCTTTTTGTCCATTTGTCAGAGTTATCCCACTGTATTGATTGGAACAATGCTTCAGTTTTATTTCACTCTAGCAACATTGTTAATAGAAATATTCTTGAGTCTGCCATTATCCAACTTACAAATAACTTCAACATAAGCAAAGGTCTTTTTCAACTCGATCCTGTTGTTTTGAATTCCTTCAGAACAGATTTAGATAAGAAGGGTAGAACGCTAAATCTTTGGTAAACTTGTATGCCACCCTAATAACTTCTATTTTTCAATTTTTATATACGAAAAGGGCAGAGTGCTAAAACCTGGGCAGATTTCCAGTATAAATTTGTATTTTTTTTTTTTTATCTATAACATTGGTTGGAAACAATTCATTTAATCTTGTGCCAAAGTCGATAATTTTTCAATTTTTATATACAAAAAAGAGCAGAGTGCTAAAACCCGGGCAGATTTCCAGTATAAATTTGTATATTTTTTTATCTATAACTTTGGTTGGAAACAATTCATTTAATCTTGTGCTAAAAATCGATAGTTTTTCCTTACAAATTTGTGTGCCTCTCTCACAATCCTTTAATTTTATTTCTCCGTTTATTGTATATATATATATATATATATTTTTTTTTTTTCTGTAACCTATATGTAGGCTGTAACTCTTTATGTACTTCAGTGTTCCTGAGGATGTCATTAGACGAAAGCGCTTGAGCACCATTCTGTGTTTCCTTTCCTTCGTGGTTTTATTCATATATATATATATATATATATATATATATATATATATAACGATAAACAAATAATAAGGTTTTAGATAGTAATTGAAGGTAAATAATAATATGTATGTTGATTAAACACTTAATTGTTAGTCTAACTGCATAATGTAGCTTAATAGTTTTTGTCATATGGGGTATAGTCTGCCAATAAACCTTTTCATTTAATTTCATGTCGCTTCATTTCATATTAGTGAGAATAAATGAAATTTAATTAGGAAAAGCAAAAGTTGCCCCTATAGTTGAAAATAAAATGTTTTATTTTAATTTTATTTAATATTTTTATTTAATTCATATAATACTAACATTAAACAAGGAAATTGTTTTTTCTTTAAAACGTGATTAATCTGAGTTTGTATTTTGTGATGTTCGCAATTGCTAACATACGAAATCGGTAATACATTTGAAGAGATATGATATTGGATTATAATAATATACATCTCTTGTATGTTTTGAGGTCGATGCATAATCTTGCGACCTCTATTAATCCCTTTTTCAGTTATTTATTTTAAGTTTGTTTTGCTATTATCAGAATGTTTGCTCCCCTGCAGCTAAAACTAACGGGGACCGCGAACACGACGAGGGCACCGGAACAAAAAGTACTCGAATGTTTGTTTGTATCATAAAAGACCATGAAGGTTTTTTTTTTTTAAGGAAGGCGAGGATGAATCCTTTTTTTCTAATTTAAATTTCTTTAAATTAAATTTTTTTTATTTATTTATTTTTGTTACCAAGGAGGAGGGGGCCCCCGCAAGGGGCCCTCAAGGGCAAATGGCCTTCATTAAGGACAGTGAGACCCCATAATTGGGTTAGGAACTTAAGGAAGGGGACCCTTATAATGAAGGCGTAGTCCTCTATGGGGGCCCCTCCAGGGGCAGGATTTCAGAGCACCCCAACTTCCTCTGACCAAACGCGGCTATACTACTCAGCAGGATGGTGCACCGCCACATTTCGCAAACATCGTCCGTAGCTCTTTAGATGAAACATTCCCAAGCAATTGGATCGGACGGCGAGGGCCCCTCGAATGGTCACCTAAGTCTCCAGACCTCACGCCTCCTGACTTTTTCTTGCGGGGGCCATCTCTATTCGGTAGTCTATGCCGTTCGACCCAGAACTATACGTTCTCTAAAGGATAAAATCACAACTGAGTGTGCCAAAATCAGTACCATTGTATTAAGGAATATTCAATCATCATGCATTGAACGCGTCAGAAAGTGTCTCCAAGTGGAAGGCCACCAATTCGAACATTTATTATAATTTATTAAAATGTGCCTATGGTTCCTGATTTTTGCGCCACCCTCTCTCTCTCTCTCTCTCTCTCTCTCTCTCTCTCTCTCTCTCTCTATATATATATATATATATATATATATATATATATATATATATATATATATTTATATATATATATATATATATATATATACAGTATATGGCTATGATGGAGTGGAGAATGATAAGGGGAAATGGGGGATGAGATAAGAGACCATAATATATACAGTATATATAATTAAAAATAAATAAATATGCGTGCCTATGACGTCATTCTATGAGTACCTTATGATGTCATTCGATAAACTCTCTTTAATACAGTAAGTCCCCGTTTAACGTCAGGGATGTGTTCCTGAAAACCACAACGTTATACGAAATAACGTTAAGCGGACGTCGTTTTACCAAAGAAACCTATGTTATAACTGAGGATGCGTTCACGAACAAGGAAACTCACAGGATATAAAACTTATTTATTACAAAAGTTACAAAAGAAACACAAAATAAAGACAAAATACATTATATATTAAATATAATAGTCATAATATAATTACAAAAATATACAGAAGACTCAAAATTAAATTATTTACGAACCCATCACAGAACGAGACTAAGTCTTCGAAGTATAGAAGAACGCATCCAGAATTATTTGCCTCGCTTCTATTTCCTTCTTATTGTAGATTTCCTTGTAACATTTGTTCCATCATGGGATCCGCATCGGCAAGCAGCTCAGCTGCATCCCTTCTTCGATGAGTCCAAAGGTTTTACCCAGAGTTTTGGTGGTCAGAGTTCCAGCAGTTTCTGCCTCCTCTTCACTTAATTCTTCGTCATCTTGTTGTTCCATTTCTTCAATGTCCTTGAGATCTTGGTTGGAAGTTTTTCTCGATGGGAATCGAAAATTTCGACATCTTTGTCTTCAAGCTCGTTCATGCAGCTCGTTCATGCAGCCTTCGGAGACTTCGTTTCAACCACACTTGATGTTCTGCAAGACCTTATGGATGTTGTAACTTTTCCAAAAAGTCAGAACCGTTTCCTTGTCGTTTGGATCCGTATCTTCAACCAGTTGTTGTAACGTTCTTCGCATGTAGTAGGCCTTAAACGCCTTAATGACGCCCTGGTCCATGAGTTAAATTAGCGAAGTCGTGTCGAAGACTGAAACGCAACAACGTTAAAGCGGATAATGAGGACAACGTTATGAGAAAATATCCACAAATAATTGACAACGTTAAATCGACATAACGTTAAGCGAGAGGACGTTAAGCGGGGTCTCACTCTACACATTTGATTTTTCAAAGTATGCATTGTATCATTTTCAAACACCTTGTCTTATTGTGATGTAGGAGATAATTAAACTTTTTCGGTTGTATCGTCTCAGTTAACGTAGGAGATAACTGTTACCATTCATCACCTTTTATAACTCATAAACAGGGTTTTTCTGTGCACAGAGAACCATTTTATAATTATTATAATAATTGAGCGAGTATTAATTAGAATCGCATCAACATGCAATAACAAGACATTATATTCTTTGTTGGTAAACTTGCAAATAATCATGAATTAATTACATTTCTCATAACCTTATACATTCATCATAAAATTAGAAATAATATATTCAGTATTTATTAACATGTGAAGACATTATTTCTTTTTTAGTATAGAAAACTCTCAAATAATAAAGGAAGTCGATGCAATCTCATTACTTTGTGTTGCACACTCAATTTTTTTCGAGAAATAATGATCCGCTTAATGTGTACGTCTTTTTATAGTCGATACATAAGCCTTAAGATCGTTTAAGATTATTTTTGTTCCTACTTTACAATTAATAGTTTCATGTTCTTTTATCTTTGAACACATACTGTAGATTCGAAAGCCTGCACGAGTCCACGATCCATTTTTGCTATATTATCATTAAATTCTAATTTATATACCACCCATTCTAAACGCACACTTATCCTCTTTTCACTTTTTTGAATTGAAAATTGGTTAACATTCATAACGATGGGTGAGAAAATCTAAATGGTGACGATAATTGTGCCTTCTATAAAGATATAATTCTTGCAGACGAACGGTGAATGCGAGGGAGGGTTTGTAGCGCTCCAGAACGGCGCCCCAAAGCGACTGACACTTCTCGGGGGAGGTGCCTTCCAAATATGCTCTAAGTTCCATCCCATTCTCGCCTTGTTTGTTTCTACACTTCATAAAATCGTTAAATAACAGAGTGTAACCATGTTCAAGGATAGTATCAAAATAACGCATATTAACAACACGAGTATCTAATAAAGCTTCCGCAAAACATAGTTTGTGGAAGGTAGCTATTTCAAATACTCTATCGAGGGTGAGTTGATGTCGAGTAGGTACTAGTTCATTAATTATTAACACTGTTATTACGATAGGTTTTTAGGTTCAATTTCCACAGTAGTCGTAAGTAGTATGGGGGAAAAATGGGAAAGTGCAATTGCAATGTTGCAAAAGGGATGGGAGTGACGTTGCAAAAAGGGGGACGTAATGGTGCAAAGGGAGGGGGTATTGCAACAAGTGAGAGGGGATTATGCAACAAGAGGGGTGGGAATGGCCCTCGAAGTTGCATGAAAGGAGAGGGGTTATGCAACAAGGGGTAGGGGGGAACCCCTCCAAGTTGCATGAAGGGGGGAGCTTTGCGGGAGAAGGTGGACGGCCTCACCCCCAAAAGGGGTATACCTAACCTAAGAGAGAGAAAGGAGGAGGAGAGTCTTTGGAGGAGAAGGTGGGACGACCTCACCCCCCAAACGAGTATACCTAACCTAATAGAGAGAGAGAGAGAGAGAGAGATGTTTGCCTGGCTCCGCCAGACGCATAATGAGAGCATAGGGAACCAACATCTGCTATATAGAAGGTCGGAGGTTGCCAGAGAACAATATTTATTTTAATTATTTATATAGGGAGGGTTGTCAGATACCACTGTTTTAATTTATTTATTTTTATATGGAGGGTTGGTTGCCAGATGTTTATTTTACTTATTTACTTATTAAAGGTAAGAGAGAGATTTAATTTATTTTTTATTTATTATAGGCAACAGAGAGAGGGGGATGTTCTCATTAATTGTTTTAGCAAAAGTATTAAATAAAACACCAATACATTATTTTCCTTTATTTAGACGCAAAACAAATCCCATTTATTCAATAAAAAATTAATAATATAAGAAATACGCAGTGCTCTTTATATTGTACATTAATATTTAAAAGAAAACCTGCAAGTCCGTACATTAATTAAATCAGCCTGATTGGAAACGTGAAACAAAGACTTTATAATATATTTGACGTAAAACAAATAATTTTTTCAATAATAAATAAGTCAAATTACATTCATTAATTAACCTTCATACTCTTATTAAACGAATTTAAATTATATATTTATGATGGAAACGTGAATACAAAAAAGAATAAGAGATAAGAATCATACTGAATAATTATTTAAAAATTAAAAATTTTAATTCATACAGCATTTTAAATCTCTAAACTTTTCAGCTTCGTATAAAGAATAAAAAATGAGGAACTTTGCATTTTTTGTTTTCAATAAAAATAGTGTACATTTTTCAAAATAAAACTAAAATGAATAGTGATTTTAACTTATTTTGATATTATATATATATAATATATATATATATATATACACACTTTTTATTGCTGCAACTTTACCTTTCATTTGAAATTATGTAGGTTTCCAGTTTATGTATCCAGTTTATGTATCTAATAATAATAACAATAGCTTTTAATTCACTTAGATAACATGTTATGCTAGTTCTATAAATCGAATGCCATGGTTGCGGGTGACTTCAACATCAATTTGTAATCTGAAGCAATCTCTCATAAATTTTTAAACTTAATGAGTTCTTTCTATCTTAGTCATACTATTACCAAACCACTTGAATCTGCGTCTTATGCTGTACACACAAAAAATAGCATCCATTTCTCGTTCGAATTTTTGTATTCATTTAAAAGGAAAAACATGTGTTTGTATTAGCTTCTCTCCCCCTTCACCCTTCTCTCAACCTTAGGCCTTCTCTTAGGCTAAGGTGGGGGATGCAAAGTATTAAATAATTTTGTAATTAAATGTATAAAAACTTTTACATTTTAGTTTTTATATTTTGCTTAAATTCTTTGATGTTTTACATTATGTGATGGAGTTAAATTAATTTATTTTATTTGCTAAATCTTTCCAAACGGACGGTAAATTAATTATTTATAACTTTTGCAGGGGTTTCAGAATAAAATTTCATTGGTTAATTAGTAATTTTTATACTTTTTATAAATTTCGTAAATTGCGTAATGTACTGTACAGTATATAGTCTATGTATTTTGCATGGTTTGTAGCCACGTTCTAAATCAGCTCCCCGTTGGACCAGCGATGTTAAGCATCGTTAGGTCTGGGTAGTAGTTGGACGGGAGACCGCGTTCAGATGTAGCGACCTATGGTTCGGATTCCATAACCAATGTAACTTAACCTAAACTAACCCATGTCCAAACAAATTACATAAATTAGAAATATAGAGAGTATTATAATAGCAAAAAATGCAATCAAATACGCATAAATAAAGAATTCACACTCATCTTCTGGACAAAAAATCGTGCCAGGGTTGTAAAAATATTAGCGTTGTGGAAAAATTAAAAATATTATACAGGGTGTCCCAGAATTAACTATCTATTTCAATGAAATCGGACAAATTTTTTAAAAACACACTTTTATTTATGTTTATCATGTTTAATATGTGTTCAAAATGTATAAATTTCTAAATTTTTTTCATAATTTTATTTTCATAATTTTTTCATTATCTGGTCCAATGAAAGACCGTCTGAAGTCATAGAATGGCAAAGAGACCCTCCAAAAGTTAACGTGTGGCTTGGAATGACCAAATCCAAAATTTATGGCCCATTGTTCTTTGCGGAAGCACCTGTAACAGGTACCTTCTACCTTGATATGCTTCAGCAGTTTCTCGAACCACAGCTTCTTGATGATGGCATTCTTGATAATGTTGTGTTTCAACAAGAAGCATTGATCTTTTGGCGATAAACCTTTGTTTTTATGAAACCCCATGCAAAGAAATGCAGGGGTGTCAAATCCGGAGAACGCGGAGGCCAAGGTCGAGGTCCTCCACGTCCAATCCACCGATTCGGAATGCGTCTGTTGAGGTATTCTCGAACAATTAGAGCATAATGACATGGTGCTCCATCTTGTTGAAACACAACATTATCAAGAATGCCATCATCAAGAAGCTGTGGTTCGAGAAACTGCTGAAGCATATCAAGGTAGACGGTACCTGTTACAGTTGCTGCCGCAAAGAAGAATGGGCCATAAATTTTGGATTTGGTCATTCCAAGCCACACGTTAACTTTTGGAGAGTCTCTTTGCCATTCTATGACTTCAGACGGTCTTTCATTGGACCAGATAATGAAAAAATTATGAAAATAAAATTATGAAAAAAATTTAGAAATTTATACATTTTTAACACATTAAACATGATAAACATAAATAAAAGTGTGTTTTTAAAAAATTTGTCCGATTTCATTGAAATAGATAGTTAATTCTGGGACACCCTGTATAATAATGGAAAATTAAAATTTTATATAATAATGCAAAATACTTGAAGACCCCGTGACAGAGCGTGCGAGTGGGCAATTCAATCATTCATCTTGAGATGTGAAAAAATTATAGAAGTACTTTGAGTTACCCTTTATCGCTTCTATAGCTTCGTCTTCTTCTTTTTCTGTATGCTTCTCAATTAGTTCCTGTATGACGCAATCGATACTCTGCAGTTTATCCTTTAATATTTTTCTGATGTTGTTTTCTTTACAGTTACTTAATTTTGCAGTCACTCTTTTTCGCTTTCGGAACAATGACCTCTTTAGTCTCTCGAACTAGCTTCTCTTTCCTCTTTGTTGTATTTTTGGGACATGTCTTTCAAAATTTCTAACGTCTTCTCCTCTAAGGTCATTAGCATCTCATCCGTTGTCTTGGCGTTGAAGATGGTTTTCCAGTCTATTACTTCCATGCCGGATGCAACACCTTCCTAGTTTATAACTTTGGAGTGAAAATAAAAAATTTCGAATTTGCTTCTTTCTGTTGTTCGTGTTCTTTCCTTTCCTGTTGCTTTTATATTGGTTGCTATTTCAATAATGTTGTGATCCGATATTATAGTTGGGGATATTTCTAAGTTATGAATTAGGTTGCTGTTGTTTGTGAATACCAAATCTAGGTAGTTGTTTTTCTTGTGTTTTCTGTTAATTCTTGTGTTAACATAAACTCATCAGCTAGAGCTAGTAGTATTTTTACCTGCTCCTGGTCTTCCCGTGTGCCCCTTTGTCCTGTTGTATACATATATTTTTCTTGTCCTTTTATATTTCATGAATGGAAAATTAAAATCACCACAGAAAAAATATTTGGGGTTGGAGAATGTATATCTTTTACCCTACATCATTCTGTTTATTTAGACGAATTATTGGAAATTTCTTCATGAAATATATCGAAAATAATTATACAATCAAAATAGTTCATTCTATAAACAGTTTAAATGAAGAATATATATATATATATATACACACACATTATATATATATATATACAATAAAAAATAATAATATAAAAAATACACAAGTTCAAAGAAAAATATAGATACAATCAAAAAATAATAATAGTATAAGAAATAACAAGTTGAACCAAGAATATATATATATATATATATATATATTCAAAAAATAATATATAAACATCCAAATACATACACTTTATGTTCTACTGCATTAACTAAAATACTAAATTCGCAAGTGGTCGAATCTACAGTTATCTCATTGTTGCTTTGCACTACACAATGAATACGACTTAACATTATTTCACAGCTCAAGTTATAGGGATGCCTATACTCGATGTAAAGGGCCTTCATATCGCTCAATACTATTTTTGTGCCCACTTTACATTCGGTTGGCAAGTTATCTTTAAACACGTACAGAATATAATCAAAAGCACGCAAAAACAGGGCATCGTTAGCCACAACATCATTATTAAATTCAAGTTTATAAACACTCCTTTCCAATCGAGGGTTTATTCATACCGATCCGAGCTTTTCAATCGTGAACTCTTCTTCACAATGCATAGCGGCAGTTGAAATAATCTTCTAAGTCGTAACGACAGCTGCTCATTAAATAAAGAAACAATTCTTCAAGGTGGACGGTGTAGGTGAGCTCAGCCCTGTACCGCTCAAATCCTTTGTACCAAAGTTCATGATATTTCGAAGAGTCTAAACCTTTTAAATAAGCATCCAGTTCGATCATTCTCGCCTTTTCAGTCCTACACTCGGTAAACCCGTCGAGCAGAGCTGTGTATGCGTATTCAAGAACCGTATCAAAATAAATCGTATCCTTAACACGGGCGTCTAGTATAGGCTTCAGCTTGCGGAAAGCGACGATTTCAAACATTTTATCGAAGATGAATCGGTTTCGAATAGGGACAAGAACGTTATTATCAGACGCATTCTTCCACATCTGCCGTATATCAATGCATGGCTGCTCGCTATTTATATACAACATACAAACAGTGGCATGTGAGGGGGTATCACTAATCTTGTTCTCTTGTTGTACCTACACCTGTAGGTATTTTATAACGATCCTCGTTCCACTTCTCATCTACCACGAAGACTCTATTCATCTCCTCAACACTTAAATAAACAACATTCCATTTACCAGAGTTTGTTTGTCTTCAAGTCGTTTCAAGTACGTAATTAATGGCACCAGTTTTACGCTTGAACACGCGCAATGACTTCGTCACCGACACATCGCACACGGCATTGAGAATGCTGCCCAAAGGAAGCTCCATCGTATTCTATTGTGAGGAGTGCACGTCCAGTCGGTTCAAGCTCTGAGATGACTATGACCACAGGTGACGGATCGGCTCGACGGGAGGTGTGGAGGAGTGAGTCACACCATAACCTGATGAATCGTGTACGGTGTTGTTCCAACGTGAAAGAATCATGTGAATACCTGTTTCCCATTGTACTGGGTAGGTGTTTTGAGAATTTTTGAATCTACGATACATGAAGTAATATCGGCTTTAAAGTTTTATTACTCATTTCCCGGAATGCGCACCAGACATTTTTGTTCAGGGGGATTTTCACGAACTAAACGCATTTCATTAACATTCCGGCGCACTATTTGAGAGAAACGTGTGCCCATATTTTTCCTTTTTGCTTAGGAGGCGATACCCGCCTCTAAATTATATTAAAAACTCACGCATCCCTTAGCCACAACATCACTGCAAACCTCGTTGTAATATATATTAATGTAGTCGTAAAATTACTTCAGATTCTCCATTATGATAAGATTTACATTCTCAGCCGGATGGTACGATTATTCAGTATGATGCAACATGACATAATACCGCTTGTCACACCACTCATCAACAAGACTCACTAACCATAACCTTTGATTCTCTTCTGCACGTGTTGTTTCTCCCACTTCACGGTATATGTAAGCTTTTATAAAGTTTAGTCCTACAACATAGTTCAATACATCGTTTGTATCACGAAATCCTGTAATGCTCTCGCCAGAATAACCGTAGAGTATTTGAACCTCTTGTTCCTCAAGCTTCGCACTGTTCAATGTAGCCTTAAAAGTGTCAAAGGAGGGAGGAATAGGGAGTCTTTCAGTACCCACCACATCTTCACACTTTATTGAATACTATTTCATAAAACTCGAGCACGCAATATTACAGGTAGCCATCACTATTTTTCGTCTACGTGAGATTTCGTCAAATACACGTCTGAGATCCAGGGTTTGCAGCGGTAAACTGAACACGCAGGGGTAGAGGTATGCCCAGGTAGTAGCAGGAGTTATGTGACCATTGATCGATCATACAGGGGGCGGAGCTTAGGACTTTTCCTATACACACACACACACACAATTATTTCAGACTTCAGAAGCTTGCGAACTGAAGTATCGAAACCTGAAAATCCTCTTATGCATGTGGTTTTACTCATTCTGGATACTTTTAGCAAATCTATGATGGCTCCTGTTAATAAAGGTTTTATTCAACATTTCAATTGCCATCAAGGACGTCCTTTTTGAACTCAAAGAGCGTCGTACTTTTCTCCTGGAAACATTCCCGTTTTCTCCTTTTTTTTTGTAATAAAATGAATAATGGATTTGTTCAACCAGTGAGTTTTCCTACTTATGGTGTTCAAGATGGGAGTTTTGTCGCAATTTATAATGAACCCATGGTACATCCATCCAACTTTGTTGATCCATTTATTTTTTATTGCAACAAACAACCTAACTCTATTCCTCAAAAGAAACCCGGAAGCTGCGGAAGACATTTCGAAAACGATAAGAGATTCACAGCTGAATTTGAAACCTAATTCGCAAGATATATTGGATAAAAATAAACACTACAATGGATGCAATTACTACGGGCGAGAGCGCTCCCGTTAATTCTCAATCCGAATTTGGCCTTATAAAAGACGAAGGGAGTTCTATGAAGTCTAAATGTGAAGATAAACTGGTTACTGTACAGTTTATTAATAAACCTCTTAAAATCAACTAACCATATTTACCTCAGAGTGTTATAAATAAATCCCGGTCATCATCAGATGCTGGTATGAATACTGCAAAAGTTTCGGAGCAATGTGATATGCATTCAACAAATAAACAAACAAAACATTTTTAATGCGGTTCATTCACATTCCATAGCCACTTAACATAATATACAGGTACAATCTTACGTATACACTGAACTTAATACAAAATAAGGCCAACCTAGCCACTTAACCTAGCATACTGGCATACTGTTTGATTAATTATCTGACAATGTTATGTATATTGTTATTACATGAGACATCTTATAACATTTATAACACTTATTATAACATAACCACTTATTATAACAACTTAATATGCATATATAATCATTGCTACATTACAAAAATAATTGTAAACCAGCAGTTGTCTGAACCAAGACTACCATATAGGTGAGAGGTACACAGTATCTGAAGACCGGACATTGTACAATAACACAGAGCTGTTTTGGACCCTAGTAATGAAATTATATATATTCTTCCGGATCAACATTTGGCTGGTAGGTAGGTTACGCGTAGTAAACTGGCACTGCATCAGTTTGGGTCTCTCCATAGCATACGAAAAATATTATTATAAGCAACAGAGTTTATTCTTAGCAGTTTTTGTATAGTTCCACCAGAGATGGGTTGTATACAATGCAGTACAGTAAGTTCTAAAAAGATAAGTCTTAACTGATTCTGAACACATACCAAATTTCCTTACTAGTTTGTTACCTGTACATACAGATTTTTACGTTGCCTCTCAATATCGAGTTCATCTCTCAGTTCGTGAGTAATTACATGACCTAAATATTTACATGTGTCTTTGACAGGTATTGTCTGACCATTCATTTCAAAAGACCCACATTTTACATGTTTCAGTAGATTACACCTAAAATCAAAATACAACTATTTGTCCCATTATAGGTGATGTCATTTTCTATACCATATTGTTCACATATCTCTAATAGTAATCTCAGTCCATTGGGAAAGGGTGACAGAAGAACAAGATCATCAGCATACATTACACGATTAAATTTTCCTTTCCAATGACACAGCCAGTACGCGCAGTTTTTAGTTAATTTGTAAGGTCATCCATGTATATACAGAAAAGATAGGTTGATAATATACCTCCTTGCTGAACACCATTAGTTACCTTAAAACCTGATGATACAGTGCTTTTCCATCTTACAAACATGGTTTGCTCTGTATACCAGAATGCAAGTATCCTAAGTATATATTTAGGTACCCCTCGACACAAGGGTTTCTTGAAAAGTTTGTGATCGTTAACTCTATCAATTGCTTTTGTTGCATCCAAAAGAACAGAAACATACATTGCTACATGATATCTTATACTTTAGGACGGCTTCCTTTAGCATATAAATACACATGTCAGTACCATGTTTCACTCTAACGCCAAACTGATTGTCATAAGTGTGCAAGTGTGTACTTATCCTATTATAAATGACATATTCTAACACCTTAGAAAGTATACTGACAAGTGCTATTGGCCTATAATTATTCTTATCGCAGATACTAGCACCCTTATAGTTGTATAATCTCTCGTATATCCGGCAAATATGAATAATTCAGAAGTTTCGGAACCGTGTAATATACCTTCACCAGTTAAATCAAGTTCATTGTCCTGCACAAGGAAGAAGCTGTCTCAAAAATTCTGAGAATAATCATAACATTGAGTGCAATGATGAAAGTGACTTTGGAAGTGATGATAGAAATAAATTGGAATGTGAAAATATTGACCGCAATTTCATCTGTGATGGAAGGAGGGGAAATGAGTATGTGGAAAAACAATATGCAAGCGTTTATGACAGTGATTATGATGGTGAGGCGGAGGAGGAGGAAGAAGAATCTGATGATTCGAATGAGGGGGGACACTTTGACGATGACGACTCTGACAACGGTTGCGAGTTTTTTGGTGTTGATTTTGAAGACGATGGTTGGAGTTTTCCAGTTGGAGGTTTATTCATTTCTGGCATTGTTCCTCAACACTCGCTTGAAGAATGTGATAATAGAATAAGTAACGACTTGAACGTTGATAAATCAGATACAAATAATTTGATTTATGGATTTGTCGAAGGTGATTCTGGTGGTAGTACAAAAAGCGTTGGCAAAATTGAAGAGTTAAAAATCGTGAACCATAGGTCGAATGATGAAATTGAAAAAAGAGTGGTTATAAGTACGTCAACAGAAGTTAAATTCTGTGATAATGATTGAACTTACCTTGTTGTTGATTGCTGTAGAAGGGGTCCTTGGGAAGAGTGTGCTCGGGACAGATTAAGATTTCAGAGACGAATTGAAGAAACTGAATCTAGTTTAAACCCTGTATTAAATCTTGAACATCGACGAAAAGTATTTAATAGATTGCTATCTTTAGAATGATTTCTTTTCCTTTATTTTTTGTGATTTTTAAAATATTCCACTTTTTTTATTACCTATTAAACTCCATTGCATGAGGCTTATAAATGTATTGGAAATTATTATCGCTAAAGCAAACTACTTGAGTAATTCCATTTGTGTATATTTACATTCTTTTAGACTAGTAAAAATGTATTTTTTCGCAAAAAGTATGCTAGTTTTTAAGAATTTTAATCTCCGTTGTACAATTGTGGAAAAAGGTTCGTCAGAAACAAACAGCATTTAAAACCAAAAGTTTCCGAATTAGTAACTTTTGCACCTTTTGTTTTCAATAAAAAGAGTGTACATTTTTCAAAATAAAACTAAAATGAATAGTGATTTTGGCTTATTTTGATATTTTATATATATATATATATATATAAAAAAAAATATATATATATATATATATATATATATATATATATATATATATATATATTTCTCGGCAAACATTTTATTGCTGCAACTTTACCGTTCATATGAAAGAGTGTAGGTTTCCAGTTTATATATATATATATATATATATATAATAATAATATCAATAGCTTTTAATTCACTTAGATAACATGTTATGCAAGTTCATAAATCGAATGCCATAGTTGCGGGTGACTTCAACATTAATTTGCAATCAGAAGCAATAAACGGGGAAGAAGGGGTACACCTTTCTATTAGATAAAATACAAAACCCAAGGGAAGAGACCCTGTTTGTATTGCGACCGGTTTCATGGGACGAGAGAATATTTTTCCTGTGGTAGGCAGCACCCCGAAGGTGATCCCTTCGGGAGTGCAGTTTTTTTGGCCAAACTTTGAGTAAATCGGGTCCCGTTTTTTCCTTCCGGCACACCTCCTTTTAAATTTGAAAAGAAACAAGGAAATAGGCCCGTGTTAGCAAATTTTAGAGATTCAGTAGAATTTTGGCCCATTTCATTTGATAAAACATCCAGTATAAACATGCCTATAAGCCAAGATAGCAGAGAGACTGGAAGAAGAACTCCTTCTACCCCACCATCTCCTCCTCCTCTTCCCCATAGAATGGCTAGGAGTAGGTCTTTCTCTTCTCCAGAGGAAGAAGATTTTTCCCTTGACGAAATGAAAAAATCAAACAAGCAGCCGAAATTTGCCCTATATTTTGTGGTGCATACACCGAATATCTAATTGCGGCGGCTCAAGGAGTAGTACGTAGCTGTGTCGTTTCAAAATTTCGTGTTTGAAATAGCCCGGTTAATCCCAGCGAGAGGGAGAAATAGTGGTCGAATGCGAATAGCATTAGCTATTAGGTGTTCAGTCCCCCCAAGTAGATTAGTATTCGTAGGATTTAGTGGAGAGGCTAAAACATGGATAAAATTCCTAGATATCTGTTCTGACCTGTATTGTCAAAATCGACGAGATGAAATAACTAATAGATTAATGAACATAAAACGAGAGTGTAGGCGTCCCGATGAATCATTTACCTCATTTGTGTACCGAATTAAACGAGAAGTAGATGGAAGAATGATGCTGCCGAAATGTCGAGGAATATAGATATTGAATTTATAATTAATAAAGTGATTTCAAATTCAATACCTCGTAAGCTCTGGCAGAAATACGGTGACCAGAGCGAGGATGTAAGCAAAAAGATTAAAAGAATCAGGTGTGATGATCGAATCATCTCTGAACTTGTTGCTCCTCATATGAATTCTCATAACCATTTAAATAATTATAACCATACATACCTCCCTTAATACTGCAAATTATTTAAATCCACCTATGGGGTCCCTACCATCCCCAAATCAACCATACTACCCAACAAATTTAATCTTCATATTCCCCTTATCAGCACGTATATCCCCAAATTACATCGAATGTTTGTCCATATAATATTCCTTTAAATATGACGCCAAATAGAAATCTCCCCAAAATTGACTATTCCAGGCAATTTAGCCCACAACTTAACATGGTTCATGATGAGTTCCGTAATACGAGTTCTGTACAAACACCACAAGTACATACATATGCAATTAATAATTCTAAGTGTTACCTATGTGAACAGACCGGACATAAAACTAAAAATTGTCCATTAATTTTCCGAGTAAAGGCCCTCGAGTTGGATAGAAATATAGCTCGAAAATACGAAAGGAGTGAGAAAGATTGGTATGTTAGTCGCAGATTTGTTTCTCCGTCCCGACAAAATTGGGGCCGAGGAAGAGATAACATTCGAGATTCATAGAGAAATGGAGATAGAGATCAAAGAGAAAGCGATTATTCGTATGACAGAGTTCAGAGAAGAGAAAATTACTCAAATGATAGAGGTCAGAGGAGAGGCGATTATGCATCCAACGGAAGAAATAGGTCACTCTCGCCTTATGAATATAGAAGGGGAAGAGGTTCTTCCCCCTACGAACGATCAAATGGAAGATATGACAACCGAGGTAGAAGAAACGACTACTTATATGACAACCGAGGTAGAAGAAACGACTACTCATACAGAATGATATGAGAAATAGGTCCCCATCACCATACGAAAACCGAAGAAACTTTTCTCCGTACGAGCGTTCCAATGGAAGGTATGGAGACGAAAACAAAAGGGCCAACAATTCCTGGCAAGTAAGAAGGTCCGGAGACCGAAGCGAGTCCCCGTATAGAAACGGAAATAGGACCCAAGATAGGGATAGAGGAAGATCCGCCTCGAGAAAGTGGGAGAATCGTAGAAGCGATTCTCGAAGACCAAGGAGGGCCGAGACCCCTCCTATTCGGGATAAATCACCTCGAAGAGTCTCATTTAAAGAGGACGAAGACCAGAAACTGAGTCCAAAAAACGAATAACAAGACAAATATCAAACAGAAACGAAAAAATAGAAAGGCTAACGAAAGATGAGGAGAAAAAGGAAATGAAGGAAGAGGAAGAAGATGACCTGAATAAGCGTAACAAAATAAACATTACAAAGGTAAATGTGGATGAGTGCGAGGAACGAACGAAAAAATTGAATGAAAGTGAGAGTAGGCTCGGTGTGAGTAAAAACAACGAGAATAGTCCGAGAGATTGTATGACCTTGGAACCAGAGTCTAATTCACTCAGAAAAAATGACGCGTGTGAAAGGACGTATGCAAATACCTCAAAAGAAGGGGGAAATGATTAAATTATATAATATAGACTCAGATGATGTTAATTCCAAGTGCGCGATCGGAGAGTCTAAATCATTTGCAGAAGGTGTGAACGGAAGTATAGATGAAAATACAGATTCTATACAAAATGAAAATAATCGTGTGAACAGAGCTTATGATATTGGCACATGTAACTCTGAGATTGTAAATCCAATTAAAAGGTATAATTCATGTTTACACCGTGGGAATAGAAGTATAAATGATAGCATGAAAGAAAATGAGGACAATTTGAATGACGAAACAATAATATATGAAAGTGGATTGGTAATAAAAAATATAGTAGAGCATTGTGAAAAAAGGGTAGATAAAATGGAAGCATATCATAGTAAAATAAATGATACATTTGGAATAAATGCGGTAGGAATTTCCGAGGAAGAGAAGCCGATTTCCAACTGCCCCATGTATGTTATGCAAACATTTCAATATCCAGTCATTCAGGTAACAATAGATAAAGTTATGCCTTTAGCTCTCTTGGATACCGGAGCTGATATTTTTCTTATGAAGGAAACGTTAATTGACTTAATTGGATTGAGGCACCACATAAAGGAGACTAGCCGAAGTTGTAAGGCAGTGAATGATGAGAAACTAACCACAATGGAACAAATAAAAGTAGCAATAAAAATTGCCCAAGAAGTGTATGAGATCAATGCCCTGATTATTAAGGACTTACCAGTTGGATTAAGTATCATTATTGGAGCTGATTTCATTAGAGACAACCATATAAAGATTGAACGTAAAGGAAGAGGTTTTTCGATTCATATTCATGTAAAGGAAAATCAAATTCTTGTGGTATCTACGATACTAAAGCCAGTAAGTCAGGAGAACCGGAACCTTGAGAAAATAAATTTAGTAAACATCCCCCTTAAATTAGGAAGGGGATCAACTTCGATAGCCCCCTTGGCTACAATCAAGTGTTCTATTACAAGAAGGAATTACACTGGTAATTGAAGCAGAAACAATCCCTCCTAACTTACATATCGAACCGCAACTAGCATGTGTGAATGTAGACGGACAGATACTGATAGTAGTACAAAATAAGTCCGCAAATGACCGAGTCAAAGTGACAGTCGAGAAATTGAAAATATTCGCCGAAGTTTTACAATACTGCAATTGTGAAGAGGAACAGGAATTCAAGAGACAAGGGCAGTGTCTGTACAATGCAGAAAAGACCAAGTACCAAATAGGAGAAGATGAAATAAACCGTGTAATGGACCACGAAAGAGAAATAGGACGAGATCGATCTCTGAGGAAATTTACGAACAAGAGGAGATGAGTGATTTTACGCAGCCACAGAGGTCTATTGAACAGAAAGTAGAGGAAATAGACTTCGTGCGAAAGGCGAATCTAAATCCTGAAAGAAAAGGCCATTTGGAACAGATACTTATGGATTACCTTGACGTAGTATTCATCGAAGGAGAACAGTTGGGATTGTTAAAAAATTATGGACTTTCACTGGAAGTCGAACCTAGGCACGGTCCAGTATACACTCCCCAATATCCATTACCTTTTACATATCATGAAGAAGTATCAAGACAAGTGGTTGAATTAGAGCGCTGTGGTTTAATGTAACATACATAGGAACAGTGATTTTAATAGCACCCTTTTATTAGTTAAGCAAAAGAATAAAAATAGATTGGTAGTTGATTATAGAAATTTAAATAAAGTATTAAAAACATCAAGGTTTAAGCTACCGGATATAGGAACTGTATTCCGGAGTTTAAGGGGAAATCGATGGTTCACCACCATCGATCTTGCCCAGGGCTATCACCAGATAGCCCTGGACGAAAAATTGCAGGATTTGACCGCGTTTTCTTCAAATAACGCGAGTTTTGTATATAAGGTTTTATCGTTTAGTTTAAAAATGGCTCCAAATGTTTTCAGTTCCATTATGAGTAATTTACTTCATGATTTAATTGGGAAGCAAGTGTGTGTATTTATAGATGTTATATTACTCGTCGGGAAAACGAAAGACGAACACGAGACTAACATTAGGTCTCTTAGAAAGATTGAGAGAAAATTACCTGAAGTTCAAGTTAAGTAAATCTCAGTTCTTGCAAACAACGGTCACGTACTTGGGTTATGAGATTACGCGAGAAGGTATGTCACCTAGCCCTGACAAGGTAGAAGCTATAAAGAAGGTAAGACCACAAACACCATAAAGGAAGTACAATCATTGTTGGGATTAATAAATTATTATAGATGCTACATACCAAATGCAGCCGAAGTTTCGGGGCCAATCCATGCCTTGACCCGGAAGAAAGAGAAATTTGAATGGACAGAGGAACGTGAAAACGCCTTGGCCATGGTTAAAGAAGTTATTATCATCGAAACTCTATTACGATATCCGGATCCTAATGAATCATTTTATCAATATACGGATGCATCAGAAAGGGCCAACTGAGCCGTCCTGATGCAAGAAAACGAAGAAGGTGAGTTAATTTCTTTGGAATATTTTAGTAAAGGATTTAATGACATTCAGAGATGATACTCAGTCATCGAAAAAGAAGGATTGAGTATCATCTTGGCGATAAATCATTTCCATGCTCTCATATTGGGATCCAAAATAATATTACGAACAGATCACCGACCTTTGATAAGCCTAGTTTAAATCAATCTTCTAAAAGATTGTCTAAGTGGTTTATCACACTATTAGAATTTGACGTAAAGGTTGAATATTTTAAGGGTGAAAGAAGGAAGAGGAAGAACCTGGGTTGGAGGTTAGGGACCATCCTATGCATGTAATTACTGGAAGCTAACAACAGAACTTGGACGCGGGAAATGCACTCAAACCGGGTACGCTGATTGAATAAATCTTAAATGATAAAGCCACTTCGGAAATATCCCTGGATGAAATACACAAGGCACAGAACCTAGATTCAAGGTGCCAAGGAATCTTAAGAGGAGACGAAAGTGAAATATTTACGATTAAAAATTGATTAATCTATTCAACTCGTATCTTACAAAATAAGGAATCAACTAGGATTTACCTTCCGGATTCTGAATTACAAGAGAAGGCTTTAATGCAATTCCACATTTCCACGAGCAAAGGTCACATGGACGAATCAAAGACCCATCAAGAAAGGTCACAAGTATACTACTGGCCAAATATGGCTGGGTCCATAAGACAATGTATAAATAAGTGCGCCATCTGCAATAAATATAAAGACATTAATCCACGAAAGGCCCCCTTAGGAGAGACTCCTTCTAGTAATGCACCCCTAGACTTGGTCTATGTTGATCTGGTGGGTCCTTTTTCCCGTTCGCGGGACCATTCTACCTATGTGTTGGTTCTAATAGATGGATTTACTAAATTTGTGGAATTATATCCTTTGAAGGATAAAACTGCAGCTTCGGTTGCACGATGTATATTTGGACACTACAGTCTCACATGTGGGAAAATTAAGTGTCTAGAAACAGATAATGGAACCGAATTTGAAATGAAATTGTATCTCATTTAACCGAGAAATACAGAATTAACCATAGTTTTGGAGCTCCGGCCCATCCCGAGAGTGAAGGTCCAGTTGAGAGGTACAATTACTTTCTCAAAAATGTCTTACGGACTCTGATAGAAGACCGAATAGTCGATTATTTGGATGAATACCTACCACTGGTCAAGTATATCCACAATAATACGATCCATAACAAAACACAAGAAAGACCGTTTCTCTTAATGTTTGGTAGAGATGATACCGTTCCTGTCGAAGTAGACGGTTTGGAAGCCTAACCGATAGATTTAGATGAATATAAATGGAGGCACGCGCACATGAAGAACGAAGTGTATCGAACGGTTAGGGAAAACCTAAAACATCAACAACGAAAAATGCAACAAAGGACTGAGTGGAGAAAATTGCGACACATACAGAAGGGAGAAAAGGTCTATATAAAAAAGGCCCTCATTCTATGTATCCCTAAAGCTTTGCAAGCACCCTACGAATGTCCTTTGATGTAATAAAAAAATAAATGACTATATATACACACCTCGTTAAGGATCCAATAACACTAAGAAATAAAAGTATAGACTTAAACAATATAAAAACAGCATTGACGAACGTACAAAAGAAAAGGAAACTAGACCATATAGAGAAGCTGGTCGACGACAGAACAAGCTCTACAAATAACCTACGGGAAGAAGAGAATAAGGAAATTTTCCTAAAGGAATTAGGTCCAAGGAAATAACAAATGAACGATTAAAGTTCAGAAGTAAATATGAAGAAACTAAGAATCCTTGGAAACACATTGACAGAACCCCTGAAAACATTACGTATAAAGGATTCCTTGATTAGACGGAAAAAGCCTGCATTCCTTATAAGGATAGAATAGAGGAATTACGAAAAGAATCTTTGCAAAAGAATTTCGCTTTAGACCTATACGAAATTCTGCTTCAAAAAATTTCGCAAATACCCGCTTATAAAAATATATAAGATTACTAGGAGGGAAGGAATTAAAGGGAGAATAAACCAATGGATTTAAATATTTCCCCACTCTCTTATAGATATATAGGAATTCATAGAACAGGCAAGATAACTAGTTCCTCTACGACCCTGGCTAAAAATTTTATTCCCCCTACCTTTAACGATAAAAAGCAATTTCATATTTCAGTATAGATACATTCTCTGTTACCATGAGAACATTCGATACAAAAATCCTTATATGTAAACAGGATGTGGAGGTAAAATGAAATATATACTTCAGCTGTTCGAAAGTAAGGGGTTCCAAAAAACCTTACTCCCCCCATTTGCAGCTTACATGTTTACTTATCTACAGATCTACAGAAGCTAAGGCTAACAAAGACCCTAAGATCCACTCGAAGGTTAGCCCGAGACAAAGGAAAGAGTAGGGGGTTAAGAGAAGAGAAGAGAATAAGGGGTTAAGTAAGAAGGAACACCTATCACTCGTGGGTTAACATTCATTCAGAAAAAGGGAAAAAAGACTCACCATCATCATCTGCCGGCCACTGCCGACAAGTCAGAAAAATAGTCGGAGAGAATAAGAAAGGAGTGAAAGATGAAAAGAAGTAAAATAAGAACGCTTACAAACCATGCAAACACAGTCTTAACTCACTGTCATACCATGCAAACTACAAACATGCAAAAAAAGAGAGTTACAGACATGCAAAGTAAGGGAAGGATAAGAGAAAAAAAAAAGTAGATAAAGTTAAACAAAAAGTGGATTAGTTTACGCTAAGGGCTACATCTACGTTCGTGTTAGTCTAATTTTTTTTTTTAATAATTTTATTGCTGGCATCACAAGCTGGCATGTCACAAGCTGGCATTAATCGTCAAAAGACTCATCCTCGACCAACACCCCCAGAGCTCCTGTTGCTAATTGTTTTTTTTATTTTGAACAACGTTAATATTTTTAAAATGTCTGTCAAGACGGTTCTTAAACACTAACGCTGGTAGAGTTCACGACGGGCGCGGGAAGATTATTCCATTTATCAATTACTTTAAACGTAAAGAAGTTTTTAGCGATATTAGTAATGAAACGTCTGCCACGCAACTTAAATCCATTCTTACGAGTATTACTATTTTCGAAAGTGAACAATTTGTCAAAATTTACATTATCGATGTTATTAACGATTTTGAAAACTTTAATAAGCTCCCCCCTTAATCTCCTAGTTTCGAGTGAATACAGGTCTAACTCTTTAATCCTATCTTCATAAGGCTTGTTGCGCAATGACGGAATCAGTTTCGTGGCACGACGCTTAACCCTTTCTAACCTATCAATATCCTCACGCAAGTACGAGCACCAAAACTGAACGGCATATTCTAAATGAGGCCTGAGTAGGGACTTGTAAAGGGACAATATAATATCCTTCGATTTAAATTCGAAATTACGCGCTATGAAGGCTAACATCCTATTAGCTTTTGCGCAAGACTCCAGGCACTGGTTCCTAACCTTCAAATCCTTAAATACGCGTAAGCCTAAATCTACTTCCTCGTCAACGCTCGCTAACTCCCTATCATCCATCGTGTACGTGTAATTATTGTTGCGAGAACATATATGCAAAACTTTACATTTGTCTACGTTAAATTGCATCTGCCACTTATCCGCCCAATCCATAATCCTATTTACATCGTCTTGGAGCCTATTTCTATCGTCCTCGTTAACAACCTTACCTCCTATTTTAGTATCGTCCGCGAATTTTGACACGTTACTAGTCAATCCTATATCTATGTCGTTAATGTAAATTACGAATAACAATGGGCCTAACACTGAACCCTGTGGGACACCGCTACCTATATCCAACCACCCCGATTCACTACCATTAACTACGACCCTCTGCCTCCTAGCACGAAGCCATTCTTCTAACCAGTTAGCTACCTGACCGCGTATATCGTGCGCTTTGACCTTCGCAATTGCTCTCCTATGCGGAACTGTATCGAACGCCTTTTTAAAATCTAAATAAATAACGTCAGCCGCTCTATGCCTATCGTATTTGCGCACTATTTCGTTATAAAATTCTAACAAATTAGTTAAACAAGACCTATGGCGTCGAAACCCATGCTGACTACTATTAATCAAATCTTTACTTTCTAAGTGATCGATGATACGATCCCTAACTACAGAGTCCAAAAGTTTACCGACAATTGACGTTAAGCTAATGGGCTTATAATTGCTAGCTCCTGCGCCAGCGCCATTTTTAAAAATAGGCGTGACGTTAGCTAATTTGAAGTCTTCAGGAATAATCCCCGTTTCGAGTGACTGATTAAAAATCTTCGTTAAGGGCCTACGATAACGTCTTTCAAATCTTTCAAATGTCTGGGATAAAAAGCGTCAGGGCCCGGAGCCTTGATAACTTTTAGCCTATCGATATAATGCGCAATCTCAGCCTCGTAAACAGTTATTTCATCCAAAATAGTCTCGCTACTAAATGGAACGATATCGTCGACGTCGGGGACATTATTTACGTCTTCTACTGAAAAAACTGTCGCAAAAAAGTTATTGAAAATACCCGCCATCGCCTGAGCGTCAGAAGCCAAAGCGCCATTAACATCCACTAGAGGGCCTATGTTATCTTTTATCGGCTTACGATTATTGACGTATTAAAAAAACTTTTTTGGATTATGTTTACTATTCGCAGCTATACGTATCTCTAAATTACGCTTAGCGTTCCTAACTGATTTTTTAACCTGACGTCTAAGCTTGATATGTCTATTAAAGTTAGCTGCCGTGCCATTGCGCTTATTAAGTCTATACGCTCTATTACGCTCGCTCGTTTATGAACTCGCCTATTTCCCTAGTCCACCACTTGTGCCTAACATGATTTCTAGCGCGCTTCGCCACGAGGAATAAACTCTCTTTCAATATTCCTAAAACTTTTTCTAAACGCCACCCAATGTAAATTTGTGTCATTACCCATAAATAAGTTATCCCAGTCCACTATTCTTACCTTATCCGCAAAACTATCAAAATTAGCCCTACGAAAATCAGGGACTTCTATTACGTTACTATCCTTAGTGTTTTCTATCAATAACTTAAACCTAAGAATTTGATGATCAGTACATCCTAACCTCTCGCCTACTTCTAAACCTTCGACTATATTCTCGCCGTTCGTCATCACCAAATCTAAAATATTGTCACCGCGCGTTGGTTCGGTAACTATCTGTCGTAAAAAGTTATCTTCCATAAACTCAATCAATCTCAAACCCTCCTCATTACCAGTAAAATTCTCGTAATTAACATTAGGGCAGTTAAAGTCTCCGACAACTATACTATTCCGATTGTCAATAAAAATACCAAGAAGTGAGTAAAATCTAGTATCTGTATCGAGGGGTTGAACGGAAGGTCTATATACAACAACAAAATTTAAACTAATACTACGCGCCCTAACTTCAACACATATCGCATTAATTGCTGCTGGAAAATCTAACTGAACCTCGATAGCCCTAAGGGAATTACGAATGTACAGCAAAACGCCGCCACCAAACCTATGTAACCTATCATTAGTAAAGAGTTTAAAACCCGGTATTTCAAGTTCCCCCAACAAGTCCCGAGTCACGGTATTTAACCAAGTTTCAGTGATAGCAACTATATCGTAGTTGCCGGAATAAATTATTGCCTTAAATTCATTTAATTTATTTCTAATACTACGCGCGTTACAATAAAAGACGTTTAAGTTATTTTTTACCACGGGCCCACGTTTTAAACTTTTTCACGACGGGCCCGCGTTTCCCGAACACACAACGTTTAAAGAAGGCTTCGACCTATACAGCTTTCGCACGTTTTCCTCTATTAGCCTACCTAGCCTAGCATTACATATTTCATTAAAATGCACCCCCATCTTTTATAAAAAGGCTAGGATCACTGAATTCGGACTACAGCTTTACGAAGGGTACATTTTCCTTAGCACAAATCTCTTCTAATTTATTATTAAAAAATATTGTTTTTGACGTAATCCTAAGACCCAACCCGTGCCTAGGGGTAATACCTAGAACTAAAGACATATATCTCTCCAAAATAGTTTTTAGTGATTATAAAAATATAAAAAATTCTTTATTTATTGCAGGTATTGAAATTACTCTAGCTGATAAAGTGATAATATAATGGCTTCTCAATTAATTGGTGATTCGGAGAGGCAACGTGTGATAGATCGCATACGAGCAATAACATTTCAGGAAGCTCATGATGCTGTAGGCATCTTTATAACACGTCCATGGGTTGCCAAAATGTTGTGAAGAAGTGAGGACTTCGTCAAAAGAAATTGGAATAAAACTTTGGATGAATGTGAAATGGATACAACCAAATCTGGGCGCCCAAATTTGCCACTCTCTCAGGAAACAAAGGACATCTTTGAAAGCGTTACGCGTAAGGAAAAAAACAGCTGTGCTAAACTTTCTAGAGAGATCGAAGTGTTGAGAGGAAAGATCGATAGTGGTGAGATCATTCGACTGTACCGTCATAGGCGAGGTTAAAAGCCTTGGTATGAACTTCCAAAGCCAAGAAAAACTCAACTTAACATCGATGACAGAATGTGTTTGCCCATTATCTTGAAGATTGGGATATGGAAGATTTCATGCATTTAGCTGTCTCTGATGAATTTTTTGCTTACGTAACACGTCGGCCTAATTACCAAAATGATCGAGTGTGGGCCACAACATCAGATGAAATCGATGACGATGAACATTATCGCGAATTATTAAAAAGTCCAGACTGTGTTGGTGTGTTTGTTTGGTTCACTGCAAAGAAGCTCATGTGGGTGCTGAAACCAAATGGTCAGAGTTGGGATGGACAGTATTTTCGTGATATTATTTTATCCCAGCATGTCATTCCTTTTCTAAGAAACCCAAACAATGTTATGGATGTCGATCAGGTCACACTTCTGCACGATAAGGCCCCCTGCTTTAAGGCATTAGCCACTCAACAGTTGTTGCGGAACCATGCGATCGATTTCTTTGGAAATGAAGATTGGCCAGGAAATTCTCCTGACCTGAACGTCTGTGAACACATTGGATCAGTTATAAAGGACAAGGTTGAATGTCTCTTGTTTCAAGAACCTGCAGCAAATCGATTTTCGAAGGATACAATGACGCAACACATTGAAACTGTTTTATCAAATTTGCGTAACGATCAAGATCTATTCACGTCACTTTTGGCAAGCTACCCAAAGCGAATTCAGGCTGTCTTGGAAGCCAATGGCGGGAACACCAAGTTTTAATTGTATCTCATTAAATGCAGGACTAAATTCTCTTTTGTAAGGTATGTTTAGTTTTACTGTACCTCTAATGGTTTAGGCGATGGGTGGGGAGGCTAAGGTTTATTGGAGCCCCGTAGATGTCCCAACTCAGTTCAATTTATACTTGTTAAGAAGTTAATGCAGGCGCGAATTATGTGCTAAATTAATTAACGTAACATAAAGAAACTCACAATTTTAAATTACTAACGTAAAGAAACCCCCAATTTATTGGAAAAATTACTATGACTGTTCAAATTGAATTAAGTTCATTCTTTTTTTAACTTTACTTGAGAAATGGAATATCACCGCGGTTTCCTGCTGCAAGGGATGATTTCCTTCCTCCTGCTACCATGCTCTCTACGGGCAGGGGCGCAAATCCTTTCCAACAACGGAGTCTTGTTCGAACCAGTGGGCCCTATAATTCCGCATGGTTCAGTCTAAACCTTCAGCGTCCGGCTCCACATTTCAGAAATCTAGGTTCCTTGGATGAAAAAATGAATAAATTCATACATCGATTTAGGACGGAGCAAGGAAGATTAAGAAGATTTAATAACAAAACAACAACAAACACTGTAAAGGAACTAGGAATTCTCGTCACTACATTACTAGGGGTACGAAAGCAAATTCTCGAGACAAAACGAGAAATAACTGCATTCATTACCACCCTGAACCAGGAGGATCCTCTTAAAGACCAATCCTTGCCTCGAAAGAAGAGAGGATTGATCGATGCAGTGGGAGGTCTCATGAACTTTGCTTTTGGGACAGCCTAACAATCTCGGTTGAAGACGTCATCCGACAATACAAACGATTGAGTCAAATGAAAAAAACCTTAGTTGAAAGTTTAAATTCATACGTCACCGTCTTGAATGTTACTAGATGCGACATAAGTAGTTTAAAAAAGTATGTAAACCTCCTCACCGAAAATACACACTCATTTCAAGAAACAGCGGGTGTGTGTCTTGCCAGCTTAAAGAGGAAATGGAGGAGGAAAGGTGCATCGCCTTTCACTCCATCTTGGCTTACAGCCTGTCCACATATGCGGAGGGACTCCACCTAAGATTGGGTAGACTGAGAGCAGCTTTAGTTGACGCCAACGGAGGTCGATTGGACTCCTTCCTATTTGATCTGGTATTTTTCCTTCAAGTTTTAAAGGGCATCGAACCCAAAGTCGGAAGACTGCTGCCATACATATTAAACGAAGCCACAATGCCCCTATACTTCCAATTAAGCACAACTCGATTACGAAAAGTTTCCCATGATGAGCTTCGGATAATAATCTTCATCCCCCTAAAAGCAATAGAGCCGCCAATGACCCTTTTTCAAATTGATCGTCTTCCCATTTGGATCAACAAAGAAACTTTATATGCAGATATAATTCCTAGAACCCGTTACTTAGGAGTTAGCCAAAACAGGCTAAACTATATCCTAATAGAAGACCTGGATGGCTGTTCACGGATTTCAGGGACATATCATTGTCCTGCCCCCACTTTTATTTTAACTAAGGGATCAGATCAGTGTCTGGTCCGGCTCTTTCAAACAAACCCCGAAACAAATCTTACGACTTGCCATCGAGTATTGAGAAGAAACTTCTCTCCAATGTTCCTTTCGACTTCGTCACACTGTCTACTACAGTGTGACTCACCCTGTGAGTTTACCTTTTAGATGCGGGAATAAAAAGGGAAACAAAAACCAAGTGGAGATCTCCAGGACAGGATCATTCCCTTTACCAGAGGGATGTGATATCCCCTCAATATCTCTCTTTTCCGACCCCCGGAACTTCACGTTAAAGACGGATCTCCCTTCACCGACAGGCGACTTAGAAATAACATATGTTATAAATTCGTCTTACACCGCTGAGGCCCTAAAGCATTTTAAAAAGCTATCAATAAATGTAATCACTTCAGGAATAAACCGGTTGCGCGTAAAAGGACGTGCTGCGACCCGCAAGAAGTTTATGCATAAGACACTATCTTTCATGTTATGTATTTTTACTTTGTTTTTATTTTATGGTATATTATAATGAATAAATAAGGCTTATTAATGACTTAATAATTACGTATAAGTATGTTTTAAAACTATAATTAATTAAAGTTGCTCTTGCCTACTGTTATAAATGATGAATTGAAGGTATTCACATTATAACTAATAGCGTATCGCCGCCCTGTTTTGCACCTAATGTATATACATATTTACCGAATGTATTTCATGAATGATATACAGGGTGTACATAAAGTCAGGATCTATTTTTGTGAAGCACTTGGAAATTATATGGAATCCAATCATAAAATGATAAAGTGGTAACATTTATTAAATAATTAAGAGTAGAATTCGACGTGACGCCCATCAGTATCCCTGCACAGCTCAAATCGTTCCGCAGCATTTCTAAACACATTCTGGAGCATTTGCGGGGTTATGTTATCTGCAGCAGTTCGTATACGTGTACGTAAGTTTTCAAGACTCGTAATCTTCGTCTGATAGACGTGCGATTTGATAAAGCCCCATGCAAAGAAATCTAAAGGGGTTAAATCTGGTGATCTCGCTGGCCAAGGTCTGTTGCTTCCGCGTCCGATCCAGCGATTTGGAAAACGCCCATTTAGATAATCCTGAACAATTTTGGCATAGTGACAAGGAGCACCATCATGTTGATAGACGACGGTACTAACAATCCTATCCCCAATCAGCTGAGGTTCAAGGAATTGCTGCAACATGTCCAGATAAATAAGCCCCGTAACTGTAGCTTCAGCAAAGAAAAAAGGACCATAAACCTTAGATTTTGTTAAACCCATCCAGACATTAACTTTAGGTGAGTCTCTTTCCCAATTTTGGACGAAATCATTCGGTCTTTCATCTGCCCAAATTCGACAGTTATGGCGATTTACTTTTCCACACGTATAGAAAGTGGCTTCATCACTAAAGAGAATGTTGTCTATTAAATTATCACTCCAGATTTGTTCTACGAGATCAGCACACACAGCACTTCGTCGAGGGAAATCTTCCTCATGTAAATCATGTAAAACCTGCAAATGATAACTTTTCTTCTGCAAATTAACTTTCAGAATTTTGTGCTCAGATGACGTCGGGAGGCCGAGTCTGTGTGATGCAGCACGAACGGACGTACGTGGCTCCTCAGTGATAATTCCGCGTACTGCATTCACGGTAAGATCTGACATACACGGTCGTCCTGATCTTGCTTCATCATTTACAGATCCCGTTCTTTTAAATTTGTTCACCAATTTTCGTATTGTCTTGTCTATTGGCCCCGGCTTATGAAATCTCTTTCTAAACTTCTCTCTGATGTCATTGTATTTCTTTCCCTCAATTCGCCAAATTACTATTGCCACACGCTCTTCTGTATTCATTCTAAGGGCTTCTGAAAAGAAAAATAGAAAAAAATAATTATTTCACAAAAATAGATCCTGACTTTATGTACACCCTGTATATTAAATAGACAGAACGATGTAATTGTTTTATTTCTCCGTTACACCATGTAAACAAATATTAATGGAAATAAAGGGTGTGTGTGTGTATATGCATTTAAACGATACAGTGTGTGTGAGGGGGCCCTGTACCCTCTAAAGAAACTGACTGACAACCGATTACGCTATATGATTGGTTAGATCTTATGTCAGGCGGCTGTGATGCTGAAGGCGACATTTTGCGAAGTGTTATGCCAGCGAGAACATCAAGGATCTCATCCTCTCTCTCTCTCTCTCTCTCTCTCCTTCTTGTGTTTTATTTTAGGTTAGGTTACCCACATTTTAATGGCCTAGTCCCGGCCCATATACACGTCTTATTAAAGGTTTTACTTGTTTGTATATAAACCTACATGCATTCACACCCACATATATATACCCATACAGTTCATATATATATATATATATATATACACTATATGATCAAAAGTATTCGGACACCGCATGGTTTTGGGAAAAATGGTTTTATTATGGCATTTAGTAACCAGTAGGTCCACCCTTTGCTTTTATTACAGCGTCAACACGTCGAGGCATACTTTCCACCAGTTTTCGGTAAGTCTGTGCAGGAATGGCTCGCCATTCCTCTTGCAGAGCTGATGCAAGAGATGCAAGTGAAGCCGGGAGTGGTGTGCGGTTTCGTATCCGTCGCTCCAGTTCGTCCCACATGTGCTCGATTGGGTTGAGATCGGGGCTCTGAGCAGGCCAGTCTAACAAATCCACCTTATTTTCACGAAACCAGTCCTGCACACGCCTTGCAGTATGGCAGGGAGCTCGATCCTGTTGAAACAAACAATGGCCATCTCCGTAGTATTGCCACAGTGTAGGGAGGGCCGAATTGTCCAGAACGTCGGGATAAACGTCAGCGTTCATGGTAGTGGGTATAACAACCAACGGGCCGAGCCCTAGCCAGGAAAAACAACCCCATACCATGTTGGATCCTCCACCGAACTTCACCGTTGAACGTACACAGTCAGGAAGAAGCCGTTCTCCGGGCTGTCGCCACACCCAAACACGCCCATCAGACTGGAAGAGTGAATACCGCGACTCGTCGCTCCAAAGAACAGTTTTCCAGTCCTCCACGGTCCAGGAACGACGGGAGACACACCAGGCCAAACGACGCGTGGCATTAACTTTTGTAATCAGTGGCTTGTGTACAGCTGCTCTACCATAATAACCGAGTCTGTGCATCTCTCTGCGGATAGTTACAGTACTAACGGAGGTACCGGATGCTCTTCCTACCTCCTCAGCGATGGAAGCGGCAGACTACGTGCGGGACTTCTTGACATGTCGTACCAGACTTCTTCTATCACGTTCCGTCAGTTTGCGTGGTCGTCCGGAACGTTTTTACGCGTTAGTTGCACCGTCGTGCTTCCATCATGAAACATCCGCTACAGTCGACTTTAGTATATCCTGTTTGGCTGCAATGTTTCGTATAGAAACGTTACTTAAATAACATCCGATGACGAGTCCACGTTGGAACTCGGAGAGTTCACGTCCGCGCGGCATGGCTTCACAACAGTTACTGATAACTTAACAGAACACCTCAGCATTATAGTTTCGCCACGCTTTTTCCCAGCATACCTTTCGGCGAAGGTGATATTTGCAGAAATGCGGATTTTCCGGGGTGTCCGAATACTTTTGATCATATAGTGTATATATATATATATATATATATATATATATATATATATATATATATAAAAGAAGTTTTGTTTTATTTTTTGTATACACGCAAACATGCATACACACCCACATATATACACATACATATATATATATATTTTGTGGGGCTAAACCAGTCTCCCTCCCTTTGCATAACCTTCCTACCCCTCTCTCCCTCCTTGTTGCAGTTATTGATCATCTTGCATTCAATTGATTTGCACTCTAGATTTTTGCGGGTATACTATTGATACTAACTGACACAGATAGTACTCTATAATTACAGATACATATTATGTATCTCTAATTATTTTTGTGTGTAAAATAACGATGTATGTATGCTTTCCTAGATGGCTCGCTGGACCCTTTCGGTTAAAGACGCTTTATGCACTCAGTTGCTACTATAATAACTAATATTAAATTCCGCCAACATGTTTTAAAAAGAATGACCTATAAACTCTTTCCTCAAATCTGTACAGAAATAAGCTGGTATTCTATTTTCCTTTAATATCAAAGACTTTGTAGCGTTAGCATCTACGTCTGGGGTTTTACATTTAAGAAATATAAACCATTAATATCTGGAGAAAACGTGAATTATAACCAGAATATACCTGTAATTATCATTATACGTCGAGTTCCTTTCCATATCAATCAAATCTACCTGACATACAGTGTCCATCGCTGGTGCTTTAGTTTTAGCAGTTTTAATCCTTCTTCTTACAGATTTATGAAGTGTATAATTATCCTGTTCATGCAAAAAAAAATATCTCAATATCTTTTTCCTTTACCCCTTCAGTATAGATATCTTTGAAGAGCTACTCAACACCGCCGTAAGAAGCGGGATTAGAAATATCGTAATAACGATTCTCTAATACGTCAACCACTTACGATTTTAGAAGCATGTGGATAGGGTCGATGAAGATTCTCCTCATTTTAAAGGACTTAAACGAGTACAATCTGTGTTAGTTAGTATCAGTAGTATACCCGCAAAAATGTAGCGTGCGAATCAATTGAATGCAAAATACAGATGTAAGATGCAAAGTGCACGGGGTACTGTAGCATGTCAAAATAGGTGTGGTGTGTAAGGAAGTGGATCTGGTGAATTTTAGCATGAAATCTGGTATATGGCAAAATAGATTTGGGGCATGACATAAAGTAAACAAAAAAGTTTCTTAATTCTACCATGGGATTGAGTGTTGTGTCACTGAGATGGAAATGCTGTTTGGGCACACCATAAGGTGAGCTTTAAATTGATTAGAGTGAAAAAAAGAAATAGATGCGAGTTATCTAGCAGATGACCTTGGTACGGACAACAAATTTACATATAATGACAGATATCAGTTGAGATATATGGTACATATCGAGCTTTACGGAGACAAGCTCCCTGTATCTGTTAAAAAGATCCTGATTGACCAGAATTGGTCACGTGTGAACAACTGATCAATGTAAAATTGCCACATAACCTAGGGCAATATATACATATACAGTATATATATATATATATATATATATATATATATATATATATGATGAATAAAACCACGAAGGGAAAAGAAACAAAGTGGTGCTCAAGCGCTTTCGTCTAATGACATCCTCGTCATTAGACGAAAGCGCTTGAGCACCACTTTGTGTTTCTTTTCCCTTCGTGGTTTTATTCATCATAAATATTTTTCACGTGTCACTTTCGTGAAATAATTTTCATATATATATATATATATATATATGGTTCCTATGAAACTCGATGTGGACCAGATACAGGGTAAAACTTGGTAGTCTAAACGACTGTGACTGTATCCAACTAATTAAATCTGTAAAGTAGGTAACAAATAAACAAATAGATACTGGGCCCACATCGAAAGGGCAGACAATGTTTGAGAAATTAGGACCTAAGTAAAACAGAGTGTGATTCGAGGTCCAAAGTGAGGAATTTGTCAGAGATGACCCGATAGGTATTACTTTTCAAACCAAATTGCTAATTGCAAGTTTGTTTAGTCCCCTTCTGGATAAATGGCAGGCCAAAAATGGGGCATGGGGACCACTTATCTCATTTTGTATGAAATTTGGAGTCACTATAACCTATTAAAGTTGGTGCACTATTTCTGCCAAATTTCTCATATTGGCTAAGGCCAAGAGTAGAATGCAAATGAATATATAGGCTAAGATCAGATAAATTCTCGTGTTGTTGTAAATCAAAGATTATATCTACAGTACTGTGGGTAGGGCAAGATTTGGATGTTATGTAAGAATGTGGTGGGCTAATGGTTTCAGGATACAGATATTTATAATATGATTTTATTTAAAGGTAGAATCAGTGGAGGCACTGAACACTTGTTGGTTTGACAGTTACTCCAGCTTCAATGGGTGTAGAGGACAGAAGGGCCCACCCAAGGGCAAATGAGAAATAATCGAACAAGAGGAATTCCTAGTGGGTACTGGGAAAGATTGCAAGCTGGCACAAGTACAAAGTTCCAGATTCAAGAGTATTGGGGGCTTCTCTGGAGTATCTGCAAGTAGAACAATCCGTTTCAATTGTTTGTTGCCCAATGAAGGAAAACTAATTTCTCTGGAGACAGCATAAGGGCTTGAGGGTCCGAAATAAGGTTTATTAATTCAGTGTGGCATTCAAAAAGAGTTTCTGGTACATAAGGGTTAAGCATAAATGAAATCCTTACAACTGGAGCTAACATTGGTATGGCTCTGCACGATGACGAGTGCCAAATAGTGTATTTTAGATCATGGTGTGGGGCAAAGTTTAATTGTATGGAGCATTGCAGTTCAAGGTGTAAGATTAATTAATTATAGTCCTCAAATCTATTTCATTGGTCTGTGTCAGTTCATTAAGAAATTGTGTACACATTTAATATGGATATAATCTCAGAAATAATATTAAGGGGCCGTTCACAGTTATCAACACTTTCACAAGTGTACAAAGAGTACACTTTTTCAAGACCCCCACTCCACCCCCAAAAGTGTACAAAGAAAAATGTTGATTTTTTTACAATGTATTGTAATGAAAAACTAGAGATATACAAGTTAATATTCACACTCAAATTAAAAAAAAATCGAATTTAGCACTATTAAAATAAAGGAAACGTACTGACAATACAGAATCCAAAACTGTCATACTATAATATTAATACCGAGTCCACAAACATATGAAGATATGGATCGACATTTTTCGCATTTCTAAAAGCGCACAATGGCCCTTAACCCCCTCCCACGAGCGTACGGTTTGTACGCTCGTGAAAATGTTGATAATTATGAACGGCCCCCCAAGTAAGTCAAGTTAGGCATTGCTAAATTGCTAAATTGTAAATAATAATCATTATTAAGATTTTCCGCTGTAACAAATTGAGTCATTTTGTGCCAACTAATTGAGTTAAATTTGAATATGGGAGTAAAATTGAGTCATAAGAAAATTATTCCCAAAGTAAAATTAAAGGATTGACAAGCTCGTGTAATACTGTCTTGTTGGTATTAAAGTGTTCTGTTATATACAGTGCCCGCGAAAAGTATCCGATCACCCTTGAAATTTGTATTTTTTACATAAAAAACAATGTTTAAATGTATACTAACCTTATATTAGTATTTTGTCATCTGTCCTTTGGTTTGGATGACTTGTTCTAGACGTTTTGGCATGGATTTAATCAAGTTTTGACAAACTTCCACTGATATTTCCTTGCACCATACCTTTTTGATGGCCTCTTGTAATTTTTCGACTGAGCCAGTGTCGTGGCATTCAACCTTATTTTTTATTATTAGCCACAGATTTTCTATCGGATTGAGATCTGGACTATTACCAGGCCAATCCAAAATATCAAATTTATTGTCAGTAATCCATTTTGTCACTATTTTGGCCCTGTGATATGGTGCACCATCATGCATGTATGTTTTTGTCCTTTGGATTGCCATTGCCATTAGAAGTTTATCCTGTAGCATTGCTAAATACCGTGCACCATTCATAGTTGTGTTCTTCGGAAGAAAATATAAGTTTCCACGCCCATAGTAACTGAAACAACCCCAAACCATCACACTTGGAGGTGTTTCATTGTCTTAGGGTGTATTTAGGGTCCATCCTATTTGAGCCAATAGGCCGGCGAACCTTTTTTGGACAACTTCTGAATGTCAAAAATGTCGACTCATCGCTAAATAAAACCTTCTTCCAGTCATCAACAGTCCAATGAATGTATTTTTTACAAAATGCGACACGTTTTTACGCATTTTTTCATTAATGAAACGGTTTCTTAGCAGCATGGCGAGATGGTAATCCGAGTTCTTTTTGGAGCCGCTCCTGGATAGTTCGTTCAGAAACACCAGATAACAAATTATTCATATTAAATTTTATTTCTTTCGCAGTTATTGTTGGGTTTTTCAATACTAAACGTTTCATAAGTTTGTCTGTTCGCGAATTTGTTTTTCTCGGTCTGCCAGATCGTTTTTTAGGGACTGGCGTGGTTAGGCCACCATTGTTCTTAGCCCGTGAAACCCATAAATTAACGGTACTTTGGGATATGTTTAATTCCTTAGCTATCTGTCTCTGTGATTTCCCACATGCATGCAAAGCAACAATAGCACCTCGACAATCACACTTAAGTTGTTTTTTAGCACACATTATATATAAATTTTATTTACACCACTTTCTGTAAAAAAAAAAAAAAATATCAAGAAATTTACACAAACAGTGAAATCTGACAAATTTGAGACACAGCCACCCCACGCAACGAAGGCTACCAGAACACTAATTTGAGAATGCGTTGGATAGCTCTCATATCAGCGAGCAACTCAAAGTTACCAGATGTCGCTAGAACAAATAGAAAGTGAATTACGTGTCTCTGAATATTAAGGGAAAATATTGTATTTTCTTGAGTGATCGGATACTTTTCGCGGGCACTGTAAATATAGTTTTCTATTAGGATATTGTTAGCCTGGGATAGCATTGAGAAGTCACATCAGCTCTATGGGATCACAATTCTAGTTGGTTGGAGCAGCATAGTCATAAATCTGTGACAAGTACACTGGTGTGGTGTTTGAGCTGGTTGTTCCAGAGCTTTACTCTGTTTTGGTTACCAATCAATATTTTTGAATGTTCATCTTCTCTAAATTGTTTTAATATGTTCCCACCCTGGTGTGGGTGGTCTCACCTACTTTCTCACCAAACCTTGGATGATGATAATAATGTTCGAACCCGACACTGTTATACCCTAGGGCCTAGAGTCTCCTGGCTGAGGAGGATTTTGATTACATTCTCTCACGTATTATGAAATCGATGCGGAGTGGTTCAAAATTGAACTTGTGAATTTCATGCTCGATATTTATTAAGTCTTCCGTGTTGAGGACCATGACGCTAAACCATATACCTTAAATTTTAATTGCTATAAAATTTACAGACAACACACAAACATCGGTCGTGGTTGCGGTTTTATGGCTGGGAATTTAGCGCATATGATTGGTGTTCTAAACATGATACCACAAGGGTGGCTACCATTACCACCCTTTACGGAGGGTGTAAAGGTTTACTACTTTGACTTTTGTTCGTTATACTTGAAAAACTTGTGGGACCCGCACTAACCACCATCGAAGAAGTGTCAGTCTATTTAAACAATAACTATTTTGGTCTCTCCTTCGTTGACGTACTTCTTGTTATTTATGTATACCCACCTTACCGGTTGTCATAGATCACAAGCTTATGTTTCCCCTGTGCGTGCAGAGAAGCACAATGGGGAATGTGATCATTCAGCCAAACAGAGGAAGATCCGAAGCGTTTCTACAATCCCTGAGTTGGAATTAGCCGTTCATCATGGGTACAGAATATAAAAAATTTATGAGGTGTGGAGGTTCCAGAAGCTCGTTAACCGTTATACTCCTTATATCAATCCCTTTCTAAAAGATAAAGTTGAAGTGTCAGGGTTTCCACGAGGGGTTGAGACCAAGGACGAAAAAGCGGTCTATATTCAACGTTACCGTGACCGTGACTTCGGAGGAAGCACTTTAGTGCAAATCTTTGTTTGAATTGTCTTTAGGGCAAGTTTGCACAGAATACTGACAAGTGTAACGTGCACTTAGCTCATAATTTTGACAGCTGACGATAAAGAGGTACTTGAAATTTTACACGTACTATAGGTAATTCGTACATAATGCATTACAATAGGACCGATTTGGCTACAGTCACATCTTGCGTCACAAACATCCATGTGATTTGTAGTTTTACAACGGCTTACGGTCGCCTCAAGCTTTGGGGATTAATGGATTCTCTGGGTCAACGGGTACTGTGCCGAAAGTGTGGTGTTTACGGCAAAGAAGAGTGAATATATGTCTCCTGTAGGTGAGTTCCTCAATAAATTCACTGACAAGATCAAGGATGAGTATGGGTACAGTGCTTACGCAGATTCTTCTGCTTCAACGAGACATGTGAGGATCGGGGAAGATTTCAAGTACATCGTGAAGGCTTAAACTTTAGACCAAGCAAACCGTCAAATCACCAACTTCACCTCTCTTAAAGATCTGGTGGATCTAGATGATGACGATGCCGCGTCTCCTCACCTGGTTGTGGGAACGCCCAACTTTCGCGGTCAGAAACTAGGCAGCGTGAAGGAGCTTAGAGGAACTAAGGTGTGTCGCAATACCTAGAGGAAAGGTTAGCAATCACCTGGGACCTATGATACTATTCTCTTTGGTTTGCGTGGGCAGTGAATAGTCGGTGTACATATTTTCACTTAATTTATTGATATCCTTTTTAAAAATTTTACTGTTTATTTATTTTATAAATTATTTTAAAGTTCTGACTCGTTTATTTACTTATATTTATTTATTTTATAATTTATTTAATTCGTGTACTTTAAATAAATTATTTTGCGTTTTAAACTGTGCTCATCAATTTTCTTTTAACCTTTCAATATATTATATATATATATATATATATATATATATATATATATATATATATATGTGTGTGGTGTGTGTGCGTGTAACATTCCCGTCTTGACATGAGCTATAGAATCATCCCAGTGTATGGATGAGTTGCGAATAGTTGTGCTTAATTCAGATTATCTGTCTGGTCATGCTGTATAGGCTCCGCCCACAAAACCACACAATTACCTGCCTGTATGTACTTATATTCCACTCCCAACTTTAATTTTTTTAAAAAGATGCTAGCCTCTGATATTGCTTGCAAAATCTTTGTAAAGTGGTACTATGTAAAATTTGATGTAGAAAATATCCGACGTCCGACTTTTTACGTACCTTTTGAAGTCTATAAATCGACCTTAATTTTTTTTTTTATTTTTTATTAATTTATTTTCTTATCAACCTCACTCCTCATTAACTCCGTCTCCCCCTTATCATCCCCCATCCCCCATTGCCCCCCAACTCCCTCTACATAAGTGTACCCATACTACTAACTCAAGTAATACAAAGTTTAATCTTGCACTGTTCTAAGCTGAAGACGGTTTGTACATCAATAAAATTTCTCTGTCATTCACAGATACTGCATGAGGAAGAGATTTCGTAGCATATACTGTATAATGAACAATCGATAAATGTTTCTATAATGAATTAGTCTTCATTATTGAAGGTATACCATTTAAAGGTCTCATTCCATTCTTATATGCTATTCTTCATGTATGAAAGAAGCTCAGTAAAGACTCTTAATATGAGCTAATATCACTTAGTTCATATCGATTACAAACATTAAAGAAACACTAAATGTAAAATACATAACATTAACCCTTTAATGTCTGAGATTTCTTTTAATGAGACTGAATAAAATCTTCTGTCTTCAACTAGAACAAAATTGGAAAAGTCGTATTTGGCATGAAAGGGTTAACCGTTGTGTACGTAAAATACATTATTATATATATTAAATAGCTAATATTGCCTTTGAATTTATAAAAGAAACCATTATTTTCGTGTCACGTGTTTATTCTGTAAAATATCCAATAGAATAATCCTCATATAAACGCTTAAAACTTATTTTTACCACTTAAATAACTTGGTCATAGAAACTTTGGGAATGTAATTAAATTTTACATAAGAATAAGGATTTCGTTTATAATAAATTCTGAATTTTATTTGCATATATTTGCACATAAATAAAAAATTCGAAAGTCTAACTTATATAATTTCTATACATAAAAATATAATAAAAGGTTTGTTCAATGGAATGAAAAAAGATTAAAAATCGTTGAATATATTCTATAATTACGTGTGTATTCTTATGCATAGAAATGAAATGGGCTTCCTTTATATATATATATATATATATATATATATATATATATATATAAGCAAACAATCACAGGGAAAAGGAAAACGAAACACGAAATCCGAGCGCTTTCGTGATATATTCACATCTTCAGGGACAAGAAAGAAATAGAAAGAAATATATATATTATATGTATATATATATATATATATATATACATATATAGGAAACCAATTTGTATGCATAAGAATACATATTTAATTGTAGAATATATTCATACGATTTTTAATCCATTTCCTTACATTGCACAGACTTTTTATATATTTTTATGTATACAAGTATTATAACTTACACTTTAGAATATATAATATATATATATATATATATATATATATATATATATATATAAATTATATATATATATATATATATATATCGGGTGGACGAAAAACCTGGACACTTGTTTTTCCTACAAATTTCAAACTATTCAAACTAATACACCCAAATTTGTACATGTAGCCAATAGTATGGTTATCATATGCTGAAAACTTGAGTTTTACCGTTTCAGTTTTGGCCGGTTCTTAATTATAAAAATTTAACTTGAAACAAACAGCGAGATTTTGTGAAGTTGACTACGCCCTTGGATGTGTCAAATGTTCGCTACAAAACAAGCAGTTTGCGCATGCGTACCTAAGACAATGATAAGTGGTCACATGGCGAATTGGTAGGCTAGCAGTGTCAGTTTTCTTTAAGAAGTCTTGGCTGATGGAATGTTTTTTCTTACTTTTTTTCTTGTGGTATTAATTAAAATTTTATCGTAATGGTTTCAAGTAAAGAAGACTTAGCTGTTATAAAGGCGTGTTTTGCCGAGAAGGGATGGAGTGCTAGAAAAATAATTAGGCAATTTCCGGAAAAAAATTGGAAAAGAAGTACAGTACAATATGTAATAAATAAAATTAGACAATCAGGGTCAACTGACAGAAAACGTGGCAGCAGTCGTCCGCGTACTGCTCGGACTCGAGAAAAAGAAAGGTACGTTGGAGAGCATGCGTTGTCGCATGAAAATAATCCTGGTACTCATCTTTCTCAAAGAAAAATGGCGAATAATTTAGTATTTCGCGCAACAGTGTCCAAAACATAATGAAAAGTAAAGGAATCAGATCTTTTAAAAGATTGAGTGCCCCCAAAATAACAAAAGAAGCCATGGGAAAACGGTTAGAAAGGTGTAATTCTTTGTACAGGAAATCTAATTTAGCAGATATTAAACGCATGTTTTTTCAAGATGAGTCCGACTTTACATTAACTCTATCAACAAATCGACAAAACAACCGAGTCAATGCATTAACTTCAAAATTGGAAATCCTGCCAGACCGTCTTTCCAATTTCCAATTTCACGATTTTCCAAGAAATTAATGGTATCTTTTGGTGTCTCATACAATGGAAAAACCAAATTATTCTCTACTGATCCACAGAAAACAAAAATGAACTCGCAAAATTACATTGAACACCTCGGAGAACTTTTACCGGAATGCCGACTTGTACCTGAACGAAGATTTTATTTTTGTTCAAGACGAATGCACCATCTCATTCAGCCAAGGCAACCCAAGAATTTTTTATGGCGAACATTCCTGAATTCATAAAAAAAGAAGAATGGCCACCAAATTCTCCTGACTTAAATCCTCTGGATTACTTCGTGTGGAATGAGCTGAAGTCATTGGTGTACCATGGTCGCAGGGAACCATTTTCAAACTGGAAGCACTTAGACAAAGAATTGAGGTTGTTTGGCCTGTGGAGTCCCAAGACAAAATCAAGTTATCCATAGATCAGTGGAAAAGGAGAGTACTGGCCGTAATTCAAGAAAATGAGGGGCCAATACAAAATCGATTTCAGTAGGGTAAGTTTTGTATGAGTCCATTGACATTTTTGGCACATGATAACTATACTATTGGCTACATCGTGTACTAATTTGGGTGTATTAGCTTGACTAGTTTGAAATTTGTAGGAAAAACAAGTGTCCAGGTTTTTTCGTCCACCCGGTATATTAGGGTTGTTCTTATTTGGGCTTAAATTTTAAATTTTGTGATTTTTATGAATGTACCCTCAGATATTGTGCGAATAGCTATAAAAACTAATCCTGTAAAGTTTGAGAGCGATCGCATAGTTTTTATTACTTCCCCCGGGTACTTTTGTATTCTCCCCCGGGTCAATCATAGGGTAAAGTTTTACTTTTTTGAAAATTGTCGTTGCGGAATGCCGTTGGATGGAACTGATATCTTAGGCATGTCGTACTTTGTAGTTGAACTGTATACTAGGTCCCCCTCTACTGGAGTATTAGCCCCTCTCATGGGCGCCCATCTCCCCCTCATTGGTGCCTAGTTTGCAGAAGTCACGGTGGACTGGTGGGCGTCAGGGTAGCGCTGGCGGTGCGCCTCGACGACCTGGAGGAGGAACTGACGCTGGTCCTCGTCCTTTCTCAGTGCCATGTTGTAATCCTGCATCATAGCGACGCCGCGCTCGACCAAGTCGTTAGTGACGCGAAGACTCGCCACTCTGCGCGCGGCGGCGGCATACCTTCGGTCACTGGGCCACTCTGCTGGGTCGGAGGAGAGGAAGGCGCCGTCGATGCCTAGCACGTGGAACAAGAGCCTCGATGACTGGGTGAGAAATCCGCGAGGGTCTTGCCGTTCACAACAGCCGGCTTCGGCTTGACGACGATGCGCTTCAGGGGGCTGTCGGAGCCCTCCTGCTCCTCTAGCGCCTTCACCATCATCCTCCTTGTCTCCATAGATGTGTTGTCGTCGAAAAGGCTCGTCCAGATACCACAGATACCGGCGCGCGAAGCCGTCGGCCAGAACCTTGGCGAGCGCCTTGTCCTCGTAGCCGACGAGGTCCTAGAGGAGGGCAAGGTCGTTCGCCGGGGCGGTGGCGGGGTTCGGTGAAGCGAACCAGGCCGGGACGTAGAGGGCAAGGGTGAAGTTGATGAATCGCCTGAGACCGGTCCGCTCCCGCGCGGTGAGGACCAACTGTTCGCGGAACAAGAACATCTTTAGGCAATAAATGGCCTTCGCCATCCAGCGCGCGCGGTGGAGGGCGCCTGGGCGCATTAACCGGATGCCGCGCGTGGGCACGCCGCCGAGGACGTGCCCACGGTAGTCATCGCGCTGCTGCTGTTGGGAGAGGTGGAAATGGTAGCAGGCGATGAGGTCGTCACGCGCGTCCATGATGGCCGCCGTGGCCTACTCGTCGTCGATGACCAGGTGGCGCTCGGTGTTGATGGAATCCCACCGTTCCTTGAATAGCTTGAAGAGCTGGACGTTGGGACCGGAGGAAGCGCGGAAACACTCGCCGAACGCCTTGGCGGCGACGAGTTCGAGCATGTGGTGGCGGCAGGCAAGGTTGAGTAGATCCTTGCCCAGCTTCTGTTCGATGAGCAGGCAGGCCCCTGCGCGCTCGCCTGTGTTGGACGCCATCGTATCGAAGCTCAGGCGGATACAAGGACGGGCAGCCGTTCGACGTTGGCCGCGCCTCCCGTCACGTCGGCCACTAGCTTCCCGTCCTAGTGTACGATGAGCGGGGTGTCGGGCGCAAATGCCCGCTTGATGACGGCGGCGGCTTCCTTGCGGTGCTTGATGCGCGAGTGGTAGAACGACGACCGGTTGACGGTGAATTCCGCCAACATTGTGCCCAAGACTCTCGGCAATCGCCGCCACGACGTGGACCGCCTTGTTGTCTGTGATGTGCGCGCGGTCGAGCGCGGCGGCCACCTTCGGTGTGATGACCTGCTGTCGCCCGCGGCGTTTCGGCGGCGGCGGGCTGGCGGCGCTGGATATCGACGGCTGGGCATGGGCGTCGTTGCTTTGTCGAGGGCGCCTTGGGCTGCCCTCGCTGGAGCTGGAGTCAAGTTTGAGTTTGGTTACTTCCACCTTAGCGCGCTTCCGTGCTACCTCCTTCTCCTGACGCGCGCGATCCTCTGCGGTGCGATGCGCCTGTCACGCCTCACGCTCGGCGAGGAGGCGGTCGACGCCGAACATCGCCCCACGCCGACCGTACTCGCACTGGGACAGGAGCAATCGAAGAAGCAACCCAAAAGTTCACCGAGTTCACAGGGGGAAGAATATAAAAATGCCTGGGGGAGGTTTTAAAAATTATCCGATTGCACTCAAACTTCACATGATTTGTTTTTATGGCTATTCGCACAATATCCGGGGGCACAATCTTAAGAATTAAAAAGTCACAAAATAAGAACAACACTAATATATACGGTGTGTATATATATATGGGATGAATTTCACAATTAAACACGTGAAATGAATGAATGATGCAAACTCACAATGGTTTGCGTTATATAAAGGGTGTCAGGAAATGATTGCCCCCCCCCCCCTGTACAGAAGAAACTGAAAGGAATAGAAAAAAACAGACAAAACCACGCGAAAGAGCGTTTAATTTTGAATAAAAAACACTTGTTTTAATATCGGGTGTTGCCCCCATTTGCAGCTCTGACGGCCATTAATCGACGGGGGTATGATCCCAGAAATGTCTCAAAGAGATCGGTATCATGATTCATTTCTTCAAGGACTTCGTTGATCTTTGCAGTCATAATTTCTGTTGAATACCGATTCTGAATGGGTTGTTCCAGCATTAAGGACTCCACCCGATCCTTCATGATGGATCCGACATGTTCACAGACATTAAGATCGGGAGAATTGCCAGGCTATTCATTATTTCCGAAAAAATCAATGTTATTGTCTTAAGCAGTTGTTGAGTCGCAAGTGCTTTCATACAGGGGACTTTGTCGTGAAGAAAGGTTGCCTGTTCAACAAAAACACACTCGGGGTCTTTCAAAAAAGGAATTACATGGGCTAAAATTACATTTCGAAAATAAGGCCCATCCCAACTGGTTCCTCTTGGTTTGATAACCCAGATGAGCTTCCGAATAGAGAACATAATGAAAACACCCACACATTCTGGATTTTTTACTATTTCTCGATACTTCTGGTCGTCTGGGACTTCATCAGGAGTTGTTGCCCAAACCCGATCATTCTGAAAATTTGGTTTTCTGGAGACATAAACGAAGAATTCATCGCTGACAACCAAGTGAAGGAAATCGTCTTCCGTCCATTCCTCAAGATAATCACAAAACCATAGCCGATCTTCAATATTAAGATCACTCTTCCGTGGCTTAGCTATTTCATGCCAAGCACTCAAGCCTTGGCGAACTCGAAATTGATGCACAAGTTGCCGATTGACTATCTTACCACGACGGATAAGTATTTCTTTCGCTACCTCAGAGCAGCTCTTCTTTCGGCGCCGTGATGCAGCAAGCACAATGTCTTTCGATTCTTGAGCTAATTTCTCCGGTCTTCCTCCTCGAAATTCTGTTTCACAATCTTCAGGATTCTTATTCCAATTCCTTTTGACAAAGTCTTCTGATCTTTTTAATCTCTCAGCCACCCAGTGTCGAGTTATGAAAGTTGCACCAGCTTCCTTTGCTTCACGAAATGTGACAGCTCGAATGCGGTCAAGAACTCGCTTTTTCTCTGAATCGTTCAAAATAGATGATGCCATTTCTGTGGGGAAAAAAATGGTAAGAATTAAAATCACAGGAATAGAATGTAATGGTTTTTATTCAGATTTTAACGCTCTTTCAAGTGGTCTCGCCGGTTTTTATCTATCTCTTCTAGTTTTTGCTCAACAGGGGGGGGGGGGCAATCATTTCCTGACACCCCGTATATACAGTATATATATATATATATATATATATGCAAATACACAGGTTAAAAATGAAAGGCGATTCCAAAATATTTTGTGTTATACACCTCATCAAGGAATGAAGAGAGGAGGCCTGATGAGGTGTTTAATACACGAAAGGTCTTGGAATCGCTTTTTATTTTTCCCTCTGGGCTTCCATCATTTATTGTTTTCATATGTGTATTGTGAAATTCAGCATAATATATATATATATATATATGCTAGGAAACCTTAAACGTATAATGAAAAGGAAGACCAAGGAAGCGACATACAGCATGGCTTTAACATAAATCCAACGTTTCGAGGGATACAGCCCTCATCTTCAGAGTAAATTCTAAAATTATAAAAAGTAAAAGATAAGTAAAATTTTAAAACAATTACAAAATAAAAAATTATGAATAAATCTTACATTAAAATATTCAAAAGAGATTGTAAATTATAAAATTATAAAGAGTAAAGGATAAGTAAAATTTTAAACAAATAAATTTTACAAAATAAATTATGAAATGGGTTCTACGTTAAAACATTTAAAGAGATAGGAAAGTTATGATTTAAAGAAGGCTTAAGCTTAAAAATATTAATAGATTCCAATAATTTCTAAGATCACTAGCGTTATTACTTACATTTAAAATCTTAAAATTATCTGGTGAAAAGGGCGTGTCACATCCAACCGAATGTTCACATATTATGGATTCCATTGGGTTACTGGTGGAACGACCGATGCGAGACGACCTACCCAAATGGTGGTCAATGCGAAACTGAAGTAACCGAATGGTACTCATACTTCCAATGTAAGACTCGCTCTTGCAGTGCGAGCAATCAAATTTATAGACGCATGACGAGCACAAGAGGGGACGGAATCTATCCTTAAAGCGAAAGCAAGATCCTACAGTTCAAGAATTTAAAAAACGAAATTAAAATTAATTTGGGGAAAAAAATCTTGAGGATTGCAGACAGGTCTTTCTCAATCTTGTCACTAACAAGACCGAGGTAAGGAAAGGTGAGGTAACTATTATCTTAGGAAACATTAAAAACGGGTTAATTAAATATTCAGATTCGATATGAAGACTAATATCGGACGAACATAAATAATAAGACTTATAAATAAGCGTCGTAATGGAGTTAACTTGAATAAAAAAGGTAAGTAAAAAAAACTCGTATCCAAACCTGTAAAATTTGATTTACGAAAAAATGAGGTAGAAAAAGAACCATTCAGCTTCTCAATATACAAATTAAAAAAAGGAATGATGTTTTTTTCCTCTGATTCGATAGTAAATTTAATATTAGAATGTTGTGTATTAAGATAATTTAAAAACTTCTTAGCCTTCTTATCCTTCTTAACCTTTACTTTTTATAGTTTTATAATTTATAATTTATCTTTTTGGAATGTTTTAATGTAAGATTTATTTCATATTTTTTTATTTTGTAATTGTTTTAAAATTTTACTTACAGTATCGGATCAACGAAAGAAAGCCTCCCCCAAAAGTTTCTAGCAAACAATGCCACCCTAAAAAATGATCAAGTAAACGATGCTACCCCCAAAATCACTAAAGTAAAGAATGTAAGTAAAAACACCTTCATGAGGAATTGTTTTATTACTGTATGCCCTTGATGGTCGGTTAGGTTAAGTCATGATATTTTCATTTAAACTAACTAAAATATCACAACTTAACCTAACCTAACCTAAATAACCTACCTACATAAATAACTTACAGATCAATGAAAGAAAGCCAACCCCGAATTGTGTCAATGAAAGAAAGCCACCTCCGACCAGATTGGGGGTGGCTTTCTTTCATTGATCCAGAGTATCTTACTTTTTATAATTTTAGAATTTACCCTGAAGATGAGGGTTGTATCTCTCGAAACGTCGGATTTATATTAAAGTCGTGCTGTATGTCACTTACTTGGTCTTCCTTTCATTATATATATATATATATATATATATATATATATATATATATATATATATATATTTGTTTACTTCTGTTGTTTTAGAAAATATGTTCATCACCGGCCCACAATAAACACTTCCGCAGCATTCTTTTCGATTTATGAGGTTTAATGAAGAAGAAAATTACCTTCTGTTCCCGTCCCAGGGACTTGGCTGATTAATGAGACAATTTAGGTTTTTAATGTTACTGAATGAATATCCTTTCGATTACACAGTTACTTCGGTGCAAGATATCAAACTTTTCAAAGTTTGTTTATGTTTGTCATTTATTCTTCATTTGTTTACATGGTTACATGTTTTAGTCTGGGGTTTTATCTTAAGAAAAACTTTCCAATTAATTTCTTTTATTTTTACCTTTTTTGCATTATGAGTTCTTGCTCAACTTTGTCTGAATTCAAATTTGATCCTTCGGAATGTTTTCCTCATCTTTCGAGCAAGTTTTTTATGTTTTTTCCCATGCAATTTCATTTGCACTTCCATTAGGTTTTCGTTAGAAATTTTGTTTTGATTGTTAACATCTACCTTGATTATCATGTCGCTATTAGTTGTCATAATCGGTTGCAATGCATTCTCCTTGACTGTCGTCTCTGTAACTTCTGGAGTAAGACTGTATTTCTCCATACGTTTCAAGGCAACTGTGCTAGACTTCTCACTTCCTTTGATATACTACCATAACAAAAATGTTTGGAATTGAGATTATCAAATATCTTAGTATATCATTAATTTCTTTTTGCAGCAAATTAAAGTAATTTTTTTGGCATTTTATGGAACCAGTAAACATTTTTCATAAATATATACAGTAGATATACGAGTCTAGAGATTTTCTTCAAGGAATTTATTTACAGATATACAGAGTGTGTCATGTATTTGGTATGATATTTTATATATGATATTGAAGAATTAAAAATTAAGGATTAAGAAATTATTATAAAACTTATTCTTAAAGTAGTTTTTCATTATCCTCACGAGTGTTTATATTATATTCCTTCGTCTTCCACACTGATCTTGTTGTGAGTGGTGATCGTGATCGCAGAAATACTTTCACTTTAGAGAAGATTTGTAACTTCTCTCAGCATGGCTTGGATTTGTTCCTTTGCATAGGGTTCCAAATAAGAATCAGAGGTATAGCCGTAGTTTATACAGGGTGGCGCAAAAGTCAGGAAACATAGGCACATTTTAATAATTTGTGTTTTAATATGTGTTTTGTTCTTTTCAGATTTGTTGTTCAACCTATGGCACAGAAATTGACAATAGATGAACGGGTGGAGATAGTTTTAATGTGTGCAAGGCGTGGTAGCACACACCAATCAGTTGGCACTGCTTTTAATGACAAACACCCTGAGAGGTGGCCAGTTGTTCAGGCATCAGTTGGAAAACTGTTCAGTTGCTTCAAAGAAACGGGAAGTGTTCATGATCGGCCGCGTAGTGACCGGCCAAAAAGTTCAACCGATGCAGCAACATCACTAACAGTACTCAATCACCTCGAAAACAGCCCACGTAAGCCCTTAAGAAATAACGTTATCCCAGGAAACGGGTGTCTCTAGAAGATCCATTCAACGAATTTTTACAACAAATCGTTTCCACCCCTACAAAGTCCAACTCGTTCAGGAACTGAACTGCACGGTAACGATACAGACCGTCGTGTAGAGTTCTGCCAGTGGTTTCTAATACATCGACAGCTTCAACGAAAGATCATGTTCAGCGACGAAGCGATATTTCACCTCAGCAGTCATGTCAATGGGCATAATGCACGCTATTGGGCCAATGAGAACCCCACTGGATGGAGGAAGGACATGTGCAATTCGATCCACGAATTATGGTGTGGGCTGCGCTCTGGGGGATCAATTAATTGGTCCGTACTTTTCGACGGCAATGTATCAGGTGAAACATATCTGCATATGCTGCAAACATTTCTAATGCCCATACTGGACGACATTCCATTGGCAGAACGAGCGAAGATGTGGTTTCAGCAGGATGGTGCACTACCACATTTCGCAAACATCGGCCGGAGCTCTTTAGATGAAACATTCCCAAGTAAGTGGATCGGACGGCGAGGGTCCGTCGAATCGCCACTTAAGTCTCCAGACCTCACGCCTCTTGACTTTTTCTTGTGGGGCCATCTCAAGTCGGTAGTCTATGCTGATCGACCCACAACCATACGTTCTCTAAAAGATAAAATCACATCTGAATGTGCCAAAATCAGTACCAATGTGTTAAGGAATGTTCAAACATCATGCATTCAACGCGTCAGAAAGTGTCTCCAAGTGGAAGGCCACCAATTCGAACATTTATTATAATTTAATAAAATGTGCCTATGGTTCCTGACCTTTGCGCCACCCTGTATATACAGGGTGGCCCATAAGTGCTAATCGGTTATAATTAAAGCGAAAATCCATCTAGCGGAGCTCACACTGACGGAATCGATTACTAAGGAAAGCATATTTGTCGAAATGGTTATTTTTTTGGAATTTGAATAATAAATAAATATTTCAAAACTTATCATAAACGTTTTACTTTGTTTCATGCTTGTATTTTCGCTTTAAATATAACCGATTGGGACTTATGGGACACCCTGTTTGTGCAAAAATGACCAACCAATACGGAGGTACAGGTAAAAAATCTGTTCCCTCACCTTTTCAAAATCTACACATAGTTTTAAAAAAGTATGAAACAGTATCATACACCTTCTGTTTGTATACTTCTTTCAGAGGGTAAATAAACCATATTTATACATTTTCTATTCTCGCTTCCATTTTAGAAAGAAAACTTTGAGAAATAGAGGAAAAAGTTAAAGGGACTTTTAATGTTAAGAATTTCTTTTTGTAAATCAGTCTAAAAATCTTTGGCAAAAGCAAATTTGAATAAACTTTTGAAACTTTAAACCAATTATATATATTATTAGTATACTAAGCGAAAAACATTTTTTACATTATATTGTATACTACCGTATAGTACTACCGAATAGTAGAAGAAGCCAGCTGAAATCAAGATACAGAATTTTCGAGTTCCCTGGACACTCTGCGTTTGAAAGATTGGATGTCAAGCAGAGGGGGAAAGATGGATTGAGGAAGTTTGTTCCAGAGTTTACCGGTTTAACAGATGAAAGATTGAAAATATCGATTAACACTTGCGTTAGAGTTCGACAGAAAAGGAGTGAGAATGTGCAGAAAGTCTGGTACTGCGTGCTATCTTAAAAGGAAGAGGCTTGCAGTTAGAGAGTTCAGAAGAGCAGTGTCCCTTATAATAGCGATGGTAAAGAGAGAGTGAGGCAACATTGCAGCTAAGAGAGAGGGATTGAAGACAGTAAGTAAGAGGCAGGAATTGATGAGAGGAGAAGCCTTTGATTCCACCCGGTCAAGTATGGCTGTGTGGGTTGAGTCATCCCACACATGAGCAGTGTACTCCATACATGGGTGGACAAGACTCCTGTAGAGAGACAGCAACTGAGAGGAGGAGAAGAAACTGCGGAGGCGGTACAGCACACCTAACCTCTTACAAGCTGTTTTGAAAAAAGAGTATATGTTATCTTTCCAAGAAAGATCACGAGAAAAGGAAACACCAAGAATTTTAAAAGAGAAAGGATTTCATTCTGTATTGTTGAAGGTAAGGCAATAGTCATGTGGAAGATTGTGGCGAGTAGACAGATGGTGGAACTCAATTTTTGAGGTATTGAAAGCCACGATGTTTTCTCTGCCCCAATCAGATATAGCAGAAAGATCGGAGGTTAAGTGTCCTATAGCCGTCCTACGCGAAACATGGAGTAACTGTTGAAAGGAACGCTTTCTGAAGCGGATGGAGAAGTCAGGAGTGGAATCATCGCATAGGAGAGGAAAGAACAAGAAGTGCGACTTGATAGGTCATTGATAAATAAAAGGAAAAGAGTGGGTGATAGGACAGAACCCTGAGGAACACCATTGTTGATAGCTTTAGGAGAAAAACGCGGCCATCTACAACCACAGCTATAGATCGGCCAGAAAGGAAATTAGAGATGAAGGCAAAGATAGAAGGATAGAAACCGAAGGACCGCAGTTTGGAAATTAAAGATTTGTGCCAGACTCTATCAAAAGCTTTAAATATGTCGAGCGTAATAGAAAAGGTTTCACCGAAATCCCGAAAGGAGGATCACCAAAAGTCAGAGATATGCAAGAAGATCGCTTGAAGAGCGTCCCTTGCGGAACATGTACTGACGATCTGAAAGAAGATTATGAGAAGAGAGGTGGTTAAGAAGCTTTCTATTAAGGATAGATTCATAAACTTTAGAAAGGCAAGAAATCAACGCAAGTGGACGCTAGTTGGAGGGTTCAGAGCGGTCACACTTCTTTTGGGCAGGCTAAATGAAAGCGAACTTCTAGCAGGAAGGAAAAGTACCAGATGAGAAAAATAGACGAAAGAGTTTGCCTAGGCAGGATGTCAGCACAGAAGCACAGTTCTTGAGAACAACAGGAGGAACACCATCAGGACCGTACACCTTCCTGGAGTTGAACCCAGATAAGACAGAAAAAACATTTTTTGAAGGGAATCTAATTTCAAACACAATTAAGAAGGAGGGAAGAGGAAATGGAAGAATAGCACCGAAATCGTCCAGGGTTGAGTTTTAGGCGAATTTCTGAGCGTAGAGTTCAGCTTTGTCAGGAGAAGAGACGGCAACTGAGCCGTTGGAATGGAAAAGGGAATGGAATAAAGAAGTAAAGTTGTTGGAGAGGTTCTTAGCAAGATGCCAGAAAGAGCGAAAAGAATTAGAAGTGGATAGGTTTCACATTTTTGTCTGATGAAAGAATTTTTTGGCGAGTCGAAGAACAGATTTTGCACGATTTAGGGCGAAAATATAAAGCTGAGTGAGAGTCAGGATTTGGATGGTGACGGTACTTTCTGAAAGCCTCCTCTCTGTTGTGGATAGCAATAGAACAAGTAAAGTTAAGCTGATGTTTTTCGCATTAGTAGTAGGAATAGTATATGGAATGTACGCCTCTATGCCCAAGAGAATGACCTCCGTGACGCACACCGCACACCCGGAAGGGCCCCGGCCACGGAAGCAGTAATCATTCCATGGGAAATCAGAGTAGTACTGCCTTAGGGTGGGGTTGGGTGATAAATGGTAATATTTTTATTTTCTATATTTCGAAACGAAACCATCCTTGTAGTGTTGAGACTTAAAAAACATTTCCAATGATATATAATACATGGGTATATCTACATTTTCTACCCCTACCAAGCTCTACACAAACTTTTATGTGAGTCGCGAGTGAAAAATATAGTAATAATCCCCATTTTTTGCGTAGAATGACTTTGATCAGGTAAATATGGTTATATAACACAATGAAATATTTACTTTAATAGGAGTAATCTTGCTTTATATTTGAAAATACATTTGGCAAGCTTCTAATATTGACTAAAAACTAACCAGTCTACTTATAAATAAAAACAGCCGAAATTTGACATTTCGCTCCTCTCATATACACATTTTGACTCTTTCAAAAAAATATAACCTGGGCAATGCATATATGTACAGTTGCCCGCATGTGTAATGTTCCTCGCCTCACAGACGACTCCGTACATGTGGCAACGACGCAGTGTTAGTCAAGGTACCCCAACTGGGGGAAGGTGGGGGTGGAAGGGGGACAACCGAGTCCAACAACATATAACACAGACATGTATATCTAAAGGACAATTGAATGTGCAGTCATTGACGTACAGATAATTATAATGTAATGTCTGTGTTCATAAAGATAAACAATTAATATGATTGTGAACAGGATGAACTCCATGTAGTTTACTAGTCTTATAGAGGAATAAGGTTCCATTATGATTACTGCAAGTCTATATAAACAGCTACCACAATACAACGTTTTATATAAATGTGAATTTGAACCAAAAATAAACATTACACAACCAACCTTCACACTCCCTCATTCCCCTTCCCCACCCACCAGTCTTGCGTATATTAAATCATTATGTAACAATACTAGTAAAGCTGTTTGTAGAGTCTGCGTGCAGTTTTAAAACTTTACTAACTTAAGAATCTACACGCTTATATATATATTAGGGTGTTTCATAAATTAAAAGTTTGGAAATATTTTAATCCACATGGATCCCCTTGTTCCATTTGCTGAGGAGACTGATAAACTGAAGTATTAATTCAATAGTTTAAAGTTTACGGGTCCCCAGTTTGATGCTCTGGCAGATCATAAACGGAAAAAATTAAACAAAAATCTGTCAATGAATTTTTATTCAACAAACGAGTACCATTTCACTACACATTTTCACAAAGATACAAAAAACATAACCACTTCTTGCGAATCATTTGTCCATGAAATCCTTCTTGGTTTTATTCGGGTATTTCGCCCTATGCTGCATCACAGTTTTGAGCAAATACTGCTTCTGCTCTTCGTTCTTCGTCAGAGAACAGTTGAACTCTTTGGTGAGCGCGATGGCTCTTTCGGCCAGATCGTTGACGACAGAGATTTTGTTAACAGTTGCCGCTGCTTGCTTGAAGCCCTCTACTTCAGTCCACTCGGCAACTGGCTTTTTCAAGAATTCTGTGTCCAAGTCGAATGCATGGAAGAAAGCCATCGTCTTTCCTGTCACGAACTCCGCCAGGTGTTTGGAGGCAAGATTCCTGACGTTCTTCCCTTGGGGTCGCTTGAGTTCCTTTTTCGATGCGGGCTTACCCAAACTGACGACCATCTGAGCCTTTTCTTCATCTGCCACATCTGCGTCGAAGAACGCTATGGCAATAAGAGTCTCAGAGATGTACCATAGGTGTCGAGACATGGCTTCTTGCGCAGCGTTAACACACGAATATCCCGACATGGCAAAGGCTTCTGCGTCACGCAGAAATTCCAGATCAACTGCGGCAGCCTTGCTTGAGGTTGCAGCACGAGTCCAACCTCGGATGTAGACGAGGGACACGAAGAGACCTACGGCTGTCAGAGCTTCCAACTCGTGACTCGACATCTTGAATTGCTTCTTCAGTAGAATTACTTTCAAGGAGTAGATGGCTATCGCCATCCATCGAGCGTGATGGTAAGCGCCAGGGGCTCTGAGAGGGAAATCCACCACTTTTGCTTCTCCCAGGAAGATGAGAACCAACTGTAGCAGTTCCTTGTAGTCATCGCGCTGATGCGACGTGCTCACCATCCCTCTCACCAGCAGGACTGACTTCTCCCTCAGTTCCCTCATAGAGTCATTGACTTGAGCAAAATCGTACGGCCGCACGTCCAACCGGTCGATGAACTTCCATTGTGCCTGAAACCTCTTGAAAACGGGTATATCGGGGCCACTTGAAGGGCCGTATGCACGCTTGAAGACGGAGCTGAGGATGACTTCATAGATGTGATGCCGACAGGGGAAGTACATGAGTTCTCTGCCAAGACCTTTCTCAATCAGGACGCAGGCCCCGATATGAATCCCAGTGTTCGACGCTGTCGTGTCGAAAGACAGTCCCCGCACGCGCTCTTCCATCCTGTGTTCCTTGACCAAATCCAAACAAACTCGCGCTATCTTCTCGCCGGTTCCGGACGTCACCTTAGGAACGCCGAGCAACTTCTCCTTGCCGTCGCCAGAGACGAGGACGGCGATCCGGTCAACGCTCTCCTTCCATTGCTCATTGTCAGGTAGGAGCTTACCGTTCCAATGCAAGACAAGAGGCTGACCAGGACAAACTTCGTCGGATTGATAACTTTCAGCAGCCACCTTCCTGAGAGCCTTGCGTGTGCGGTACATGGTACTGGCAGAAATGGACAGTTCATCCAAGTCAAAACCTAGTGATTTAGCCGCTGCAGCGTACGAATAGCTGAATCGCGGTACGAAATATTCAGCCGATCGTAGGTAGTCGTCACATCCTGTGAGATCAGATTCCTGCGTCGCTTCTTGGTATTTCCCTTGGAGGAGAATGGAAAAACTTCCACGGTTGGGTCAACGACATCTGAGTCAGTCTCTGACGAAGTTGAAATCACTAAAGCCCCCGTATCTTCTGCAGCTCCTTGTTCCTTCCTGGCCTTCTCCTGTTGTTCCTTAATCTTGTCCAGCCTCTTCCTTTTCCTAATCTCCTTATAGTGAAGCTTCATGTCAACAGGGCCCATGCTGCAGGAATTTGGATCTTCACGCTGCATGTCGAGAAAGTGGATGTCCTCCTGATTCTTCATCATTTCCTTAGCCTGTGAATGAGCAATGTCCATGATCTCCTTCGCTATTGCCTCCTTGAACATCGCCTCCTTCACTCGGAAGGACTCTGCTTTATGTGACTTGTGCTTCACAAGCCGGTCGTATTCCTTGAGAAGGGATTCCATCTTCCTCAAGGCCGAATCTCGACGCATCATGGGGATTCTCGCTCTCTCCCAAAATATGAGACAGGCATCCAGGCACAGGTTCAGGCATTTAGTACGTCCAAATTTTTGCTCCTTTTGGTGGTAAAAGTACTTTTTGAGTACTTGCAACTGAGTTGGAAGGCCACTTGATGTGATGTTCGCATCCGTCTGGCCAATAAGAAACACTTCTGTTTCGCTCTGGTAGACACCTGGAAAAGAAAACAAACTAAATAATTCCACAGAAATAATTTCACATCGTAATTAATTTCATTAATTAAATAAAGAAAAGCAGTAACTGGGACTCGAACCAGTGTCATAGCCGTTTGGCGGCATCGCTCAAGTCGGCGTACACAGCACGCTATCCACTACACCATCTAGGGAGTGGATAGCGTGCTGTGTACGCCGACTTGAGCGATGCCGCCAAACGGCTATGACACTGGTTCGAGCCCAGTTACTGCTTTTCTTGATTTATAAAACTGATACGTGTACACTACGTTCTCTTTGACAATTCATTAATTAAATAAATTTCAATACCGCAGTAAAATTACATTAATCAGTATCATAAATAATTACCAGCTTAGTTGTCCAATATGCAACAGATAATTAATTTCATGTAATATTAATAAGAAATATCACTACCAGTAAAATGACAGAAATTAAATAATAAAATTTTCAATACCACAGTAAAATGAGATAATTAGTAGCATATATAATTACCTCCATAAGTTGTCCAATAGGCTATACAACACGAACCGCTCAGTGACGAAGAAAACCGTCTCACTGCAGGCAGGCGAGAAATGAACTGACAAAAAGTCGTCAAAGTTGGGGACCTCTAAATGCTGCGCGATCTGTTCAAATTTGCACAAACGTGTTTTCATGTTCTTTAGAATACGGAGAAACGTGTGGATTAAAACTCAAGCTCATTTTTATTTTACCCTATAGGTATGAAACACCCTAAATTATATATATATATATATATATATATATATATATATATATATATATATATATATATATATATATATTAGACCGTTTAAAAAAAAAAATTATTGGTAATTTGACACATATGCGATAAAAGGATGACGTTGTGATAGAAACTCAGCTAGGAAAAATTTAAATAACATTGGGTGATATTTAAGGACTGCGCAAGCCATGTGAAATTCTCTGTCTTACAGAAAAAACTGCCTTTTTCATTATACGCTATTTTGCTTCCAGTGCAATGTCAGTGCATCAAATAATCAGCTACATTACAATATAAAACATGTCCCAACATGTTTCAGATGGTACTGGCTCTAGGTACAAGGTAGTTGTTGTTGTTGTTGGTTAGCCGATCAGCCCCCCCCCCCTGATCGAGCAAGCCGGCGGCACGCAGGTAACCGATCGCCCTCTTCGTAGTGGACTAGAGGTTCAGCGCACTAGTGATGTTGTGTTGTGTTCGTTGTTGTGCTAGAGCGGTACAGTCTGTCATAATGTGTTCATTTGTTTGTGATGTGTCCTGGCACAGTTGGCAGGTGTCGTCTGTGGAGTTGTCTAGTCTGTGTTTATATGTCTATAAGTTGGACATCGGAATCGTGCTAAGTTAACTCAATCCGATCTGCTCCGGCTGGTCTCTGACCTGTCAATGGGTGGCGGCTTCGCACCTAGGACCGCATTCGGACCGAGTCGTGTCAGTGCTTTGTGGGTTAGGTGTGTGTGTGTGTATGTGTTTTCTGTACTGTGTGATGTCTGTGGGGCGTGGTATGGAATGGAGTATTTGGTTATTATTCTCTCTGGTGTTACCTTAATGGTGCGAGGTGTTGGTGCATGATTGTACATGTAGTGGCAAGGGTGTTGTGGGTTAGTTGTCGTTGCTGCCATGAATTGTGTTCCCCTCATGTCTAAATGTTCCATAACTTTCAGTATTTTTGTTTCGTTTTTGCAGGTGTCTATTGGTGTTGTTTGAGTACATCCTGTAATGATACAAAGTGCGTTGTTTTGTATTGTCTTTAAGGTGTTTATGTGTGTGTTTGAGATAATGGGTGCCCAGCATGGGCTAGCATAGTCCATAACTGAGCGAATATATTGTTTGTATATGAGTGATGTAGGTACACGGTAGTTGTTGCCGTCAGTTCGTCTTCAGGTGTGAGAGGAGGTACATCACGTCGCCAGTCGCAGTGGCACTGAGGTTAGTGTTTACCGAAATCCTTTTTTATATAGATTTTACTGTAATTTTTCTATTGTTTAGTTTAATTTAACTTTTATTATTTTTTTATTGTTAAGTTTAATTTATTGAACTTATGTATTGTTTAAATTATTTATTATATTTAATTTATTTATTTGTTAGTTTAATTGGGGCAACGTCCCAGCTCCGTTGTAACGAATCTAGGAAAAAAAGTCCGGAAAAAAAGTCAGAAAAAAAAAGTCGTTGGTGAGGATGCATCCAGAAAGCTGAAATCACATCTCTGGTACTTGAGTAAGGACTTGGCTCCGTTAGGTCTTTTTTCAGATAAAGTGTGTCTTGAAGATAAAAGAGCAATGACAAACGGACTTCAAAAACCTCTGAAGAAGGACTAGCGTAGAATTCCTGTTAAAGCAGTAGGTTCCTTTAAGGGTAAGAGATTGTCAGATTTCATCACGAGCAGATCATCAAATCTGTTCAACGCGTTAAAAACTGACAATGAATTCCTGCAAACAGATCCTTCAAAATGGTATGACCAACCAACATACATACATAGCCGAGAAGTTGTGTCCCATCTTAAAGTTGTAAACGACTGTGCAGAACGAGCAATTAAATTTGCAACAGATTTCAACGAAACAATTACAGTGAATGAGGAGCAACGTCAATTTCTATTTCAAGTTGTCCAGTTTCATCGGAAAGCGATTTCACAGCCCCAGAAATCATATTTCGTACAGTGATCAGTATTCAATATTTCAGTTGCTCTGCGCAGTTCCTAAATCTTTATTAAATGTAATGAAAATTTAACCTAGCGTTTGTAATATCATGTCATAAAATAAAACACTATCCAAACAAAAATTCAAATTTTTTTTTCACCATTAAATTTTGAAACGGTCTAATATATATATATATGTATTGACATATTGACACTGAGCGAGGAAAAGACTGAGACAAAGTGAGAGAGAGCGAGGTAGAGGGGCAGAGAGAGTTATAGGAAATGGCTTATTGACTATTACACAACCAACTTGTTAACAGTTTCGATCTGAATAACAGTAACTGATTATCAAAATCACATAAGAATAATCCACGGTTATACTAGCATAAACATACTGTATTCATATATATATTTATAAATTCATACAATATTAATGTATACTAATGTTTGTGAAATGACGTTCATGGGCCAAACCGTGGTGTTGACATGGTTACTTGCTCTCGCCGCTCAGGAGCGACGACATATGGGCGTGTCAGTGGAAACCGTAAGGTGACGGTTGCATGAAGCAGGATATCACCACCGGTTTGTGGCTGATGCCTATTATATTAATAGTGTTTTTCAGATTGTATTTGTATTATGAATGCGGGGAAATAATGATTTAATCACGATGGACAGATAAACCCATTAATGTTTTTCAGATTTCCTGTTGCATTATCAATGTGGAGATATTATTAGATCTTAAGAAGGAATATATATATATAAAATAAAACACCAATTCTTTATTACAACAAATATGCAATGGGTGAAATGTTTTACAAATAGTTTATCATACAAAATGATAAAATCATACAAAATGCTCACAATTTTCCATGGATTAACATAAATGGCACAGCTATACCCCGTTCCTAGTAAGTATTTGGTCCATCCCCCATTATTGTCTTTTACATCTTATAATCTGTGTGGCATGGATGCAACATGGTTATGTATGATGTGTGGGTTCATTCGGAACATCTCCCACTCAGCCATAGTGTGATCCAGCAGCTGGCGGCTGGTCCGCTCCTGCCCAGGCTCCCACGAGTTCACCACATTCCCTCACACGTTCTCAATGGGGTTGAGGTCACACCCATTGCTACGCCAATCCAATAGTTTTAGATTTCGCTGCTCCTCGAACCACCTTCTAACAATCCTGGCGGTGTCAACACATCAGTTTGGTCCATCGACGTCATTTCATAACTATTAGTATAATATTGTACGAGTTTATCAGTATATATAAATATATGTTTATGCTAGTATAACCGTAGATTATAGTTGTAAGGATCACTTCTCCCGGCTCAGCTCGGTCGCTGGCCCCGGGTGGTCACGTGACAATGACGTATGGTGACGTCATTCAGTGGTTTGGGTCGGCGGACGGGATGCGATTTCGGGGTGGGGGGAGGAGTTGACCGAAGACCGGCAATAGAGAAGCAGCTCACGGTCTCGGTGTGTAACATTATTATGTGATTTTGATAAATAATCAGTTACTGTTGGATCGACACTCTTTACAGGTAGTTTGTGTAACAATCAATAAGCCATTTGCCAATTTAAGTATCTGTTCACTCACACTCTCTGTCCCTCTCCTTCGCTCTCTCCTTCTCTCTCCCATCTTCTCCTCTCTCTCTCCAGCTGCACACGGACTCAACAAACAGCTTTATTAGTATTGTTACATAATGATTTAATATATGCGAGACTGGTGGGTGGGGAAGGAGAATGAGGGAGTGTAGAGGTTGGTTGTGTAATGTCTACTTTTGGTTCAAATTCACTAGTACATAAAAAGGTATTGTGGTAGCTGTTCATATAGACTTGCAGTAATCATAATGAAACCTTATTACTGGATAAGACGAGTAAACTACATGGAGTTCAAAGCTGTTCACGATCATATTAATTGTTTATCTTTATGAACACAGACATTACATTGTAATTACCTGTATGTTAATGACTGCACATTCAAATGTCCTTTAGATATATATGTCTGTGTCATATGTTGTTTGACTCGGTTTTCCCCCTTCCACCCCACCTCTCCCAGTCGGGGTACCTTGACTGTTACTGCGTCGTTGCCACATGTACGAAGTCGCCTGTGAGGCGAGGAACATTACATATGTGGGCAACTGTACATACAGTCTTTTCTATCCTGTTATAAAAAGAGGTGTTTATGAAAAGTGTTTATCATGTAAGCATCGTTTTTATGGTTTAAACCAGGAATAATAATATCCTGTGGCACTTCATGAGGGATTTTTAATTCAGAAGTTATAGTCACTATGTAGAATGTACTGAATGTGGTTGTGTATCTACGACGTGAGCCAGTGTAATGCTAAGTCCCTTACGCCCTAATGAGATAACTGAGCAATGAGTATGTCATAAAAAATAGTATTAAAAACTTTGCATAGATTTATATATGAATAGGAGAATGGACAAGTTTTTGTCTTTACAGTTTTTATGTAATACGATTGTAAGACTAAAATTGTATCGTTTGTTTTTACTTTATTCGAAACCAGGACTGAAAGTGTGTAGTTATACTTAGACACTATCATATGCATTCACATATTGTTTACATGCAGCTTCTTCTTGGTTCTGGTATACAGGGTGATTCATAAGTACCGTCCAAAAAATAACTATACAATGTATACCGTTCGGACAGGACTAATAAATCACCTATCTTTTAGTTAGATATTACATGACGTTCCTGGAGAGAACCGCCACCTCAGGGGTACTATTGTTTAACTCCCCAATCATTTTCGTGATCCTGATGTCCTATGAACTGGAGTCATGATGCAAACTGGGTGCCAACCAATTTTAATCCATATGCGAGAAAAGAGTGATCCTTTCAGTCGTATACTATTTCCAACATTAGTAAAGTAATTAAGTTGAGTGGTTATATCCACTCGATCATTACAAGAAGTTTTTTCCACAGTGAAACTTTCTGGGAAATAATTTTGTGCTTTCTTTATGTAAAGTTTGCTTTATTACTATTAGTATGCACTGTCTTTTAGGGTGAACTTTGCACTCTACATGCATTGAAATCTAACCTTTTAAATCAGTCTAAATTTTCTTTCATGTTTGTGTTTTATTGGTATAGTCTTTTTCTCCAGAGTTTTATGACTCTTTCAAGAGCAGAAAACAACCGACTGTCCGGAATGCGCAAAAAAGAAGTCTTATGTCCACATGTGGTCAATGTACAATATTACAGTATGTGCATTTATAATATTAAACAGAATCATTCATTCTTAACATCTTTCCATGCAGCTAACAACGGATAGTCGACAAGGCATTGTCTCGAAGAGTTTTTTGAGGTTAGATTAAAGTAGGTTAAGTTAGGTTAGCACAAGTTAGGTTAGATTAGCATATAATAGGTTATGTTAGTTCAAGTTATTAGTGTCGTAGAATTTCTGCTCAACAAAATGAGTACAGATCATTTCCATAAACGTTTACTAGACAGTCCCATCCTACCTTTTGTCACTTCTTGAAACGGAAGATATGGCTAAAACGATTAAAAGTTAAACACAATAGTTTATTTTTAAAATGTGAAAAGGTAATAAAGTGTGGAACTTGGAGCAAGTCGGACTCGAACTCACGTCACGTGGTTTTGGAGTCAGCACGCTACCGATCACGACATTCAGAAAGTCCCCCATAAATAAAAGCTTCCTTCAAGCGAGAACAATATTTACACTGACCATACTCCGTTAAATTCTCTCGCCTTTATGCGAGAAAATGTATTTAAAGTGCAATAACCGCACTGAAACCGCATTCATTTGCATAAAAGCAGAGAAGTTTAACGGAGCATAGTCAAACAACGTAAATATTTAAATATTTTAAATATAAAACATAACACACAAACACCACACACAGAAGCCATAAAACAGCAGATACAACAGCTCAACACAGAAAGAAACAACAAACTTAAAGGAAAACACACAGAAACATTTAGGGAATTCATAACAACACTTAACCACTCCACAGATACATCCAGGCTATACAAGAATATAAACAGCATTACCCACTCTAACAACGGCATTCACACCTCACACGCGGCTATCTGTCGCAGCCAAAATAATATCCCAACATACACACAACAAGCTAACATTCTAGTTAATCACTACGCAAAGATAAGTCACTTAAACAGAGACAACAACCAGAAACACGCAGACAGACAAACAGCCAGACACAAGAAAACCTACAGACTCGACACGACCATTACACCATTCAATACAGACCAGACCACCAAGATCATCAAAAACATTAAGAATTCGAAGGCTACTGGACCAGACAACATATCTAACATACACCTTAAACACTTGGGCCCACAGGGAATATTAGCTCTCACAAACATCAACACATATTCATACCAACACTGTATTATTCCTGATATATGGAAACAAGGTAAAATTATTACACAATTCAAACCAAACAAAAATCCAACAGAACCAGCTTCCTATAGACTCATTACTTTACTATGCACAACTTCCAAAGTAACAGAAAGACTAATCTTACAAATCACCAACCTACACATACACTATCGCCCACTCAACATGGATTCAGATCTCACCACTCAACCACGACATTACTCACTAACCTCACGCAGCACATCATGGATGACATCAACTCCAGACAACCAGCTCAACGTACACTATGAGCAGCAATAGACATTAGTAAAGCATTTGATGCTCTCCCACGCTTCCCTCTCATAAACAAAATACTCAACACAAACATGTACAATAACACCAAAATGTGGCTGAGCAACTATCTTTCAGGAAGATACTCACATGTCACATTTAATGGCAAGTCATCCAAAAACAAGCTTTTTCCGAACGGGGTCTCTCAAGACTCTGTTCTCTCACTAACACTGTTCAACTTATACATGCATGACATTCCAACACTCACAGATAACAAGCTTACCTTATCATCATATGCAGATGATATCACTCTAACATCCACCCACAACAACATCGACACCGCTACAAATAACTTACAAACATACATAAACAGTATACAAGACTGGCTCACACACAATAGATTCAAAGTAGCGCCCACAAAATCAACCAGATAACTCCACAGATTACACTAAACAACACCAACATTCCACACACTCACAGGACCAAAATACTTGGGGTCACATACAACACATCATTATCTTTTGCAAACCACATTCAGGACATTAAAAACAAATGTACGTCAAGACTTAACACGCTTAGGATACCAACAGGCACAAACTTTGGACACCAGCAAGAAACAACATCACTCATATACAAACAATATATTCGCTCAGTTATGGACTATGCTAGCCCATGCTAGGCACCCATTATCTCAAACACACACATAAACACCTTAAAGACAATACAAAACAGCGCACTTTGTATCATTACAGGATGTACTCAAACAACACCAATAGAACACCTGCAAAACAGAAACAAAAATACTGAAAGTTAGGGAACATTTAGACATGAGGGGAACACAAATCATGGCAGCAGCGACAACTAACCCACAACACCCTTGCCACTACATGTACAATCATGTACCAACACCTCGCACCATTAAGGTACCAGAGAGACATTATAACCAAATACTCCATTCCATACCACGCTCCACAGACATCACACAGTACAGAAAACACACACACACACACCTAACCCACAAAGCACTGACACGTCTCGGTCCGAATGTGGTCCTAGGTGCGAAGCCGCCACCCAGTGACAGGTCAGAGACCAGCCTGAGCAGATCGGATCGAGTTAACTTAGCACGATTCCGATGTGGACATCACCCCAACTTACAGACATATAAACACAGACTAGACAACTCCACAGACGACACCTGCCAACTGTGCCAGGACACATCACAAACAATTGAACACATTATGACAGACTGTACCGCTCTAGCACAACAACGAACACAACACAACATCACTAGTGCGCTGAACCTCTAGTCCACTACGAAGAGGGCGATCGGTTACCTGCGTGTTGCCGGCTTGCTCGATCAGGGTGGGCTGATCGGCTAACTAACAACAACAACAACAACGTAAATATTGGTATCTCTTGAACGAACATTTTTCGGGGTTCTAGGTGGTGTGATCAGTCAGTGCCGCGATGAATCTGAAACTACGCAATGTGGGTTCAAGTTTGGGTGCTCCAAATTTTCCATTTATCGCCTTTTCTCTTTTCATCTTATTTCAGTAATGTTATTGCACTTTTAATGCATTCAGTAGTTTATTTGGTTTGTTTTCGAAGAGTTTAGTTTTAAGTAGGCTGACCATACGTACCGTTTTTAACGGGACAGTACCGTTTTTTATATATTTCCTGGCCGTCCCGTCGTTTTAATAAAAATGTCAATTTTGTCCCGGTTTATGTACTTACTTTTTCATGAATACAGAATATTACATAACCCCCGTCCCTTTTTTGCCATCCCAATGTCCCGTTTTTGTCTCAAGGAAATATGGTCAGCCTAGTTTTAAGACAAGTGTTTAACACTTAAAACAACTCAAAACAGTTTTAAATTAAGTAAGGATGTTTGAGTTAATTATTTATTTTATAAGAGCATCATTGACGCAAATACCCTTCCAAACTTTAAGCCTTGCTCACATATAAATCATAAGTTCTTATATTTTGTTTTTTAATCTCTTCTTTAAATTTTTCTGAATTTTTACGCAGACCCTTAGACAGCAAAATCCCAACTTTAGTCTCATTTTCCAAACACCCTAATTTGTCGCTCCCCAGCGAATCTTCGCCACCAATACCCATTTAGTAAGAAAAATGAGGGAAATTTACTGAATGTGACAGTTTAAGGAAAACCAATTAATTTTAGCGCATTTTCTCTTTCATCTACAAAATGAAAAGTAAATAAAATAAACTGAAAATTTTAAATATTTCAAAATATTAAAAATGTTGAAATATATTTTTTTAATATTTAACATTTCATTTACATTCACTTGCACACACATAATTTTACATGTACTACACTATATTGTATACCTCTGCCTACACTATATTGTAGGCATAGGTATATTTATTAAGGAGCAAATTCTCAGAAGGATGTGAAAGAATACTGTAGGTATACCTACAGTGTATATACACTGTATATAGAATGCACAGACTTAATATGCATGGAACAAGGAACCATTCTAGTATACTTAAATCCACTGTAGTCCGAATAATTAATAGTAAATGGCAAACACTAAATTTTTCTTTTTATGATGGAGACCCAACGTGGGCAATGGGTCACTAGAAAAGAGGCCTCAGATATATAACTTCCTTCACCAGCTATCTGGTAAGCAGAAAGGACACAGTTTTGGAACAGGGTCTAGGGAAGGGGAACTATATTTGTGGGGCTTCTTTGGTAGTGACCCGCTGTCCACGTTGGGTTTCCATCATGAAAAAGAAAACCTTTACTATGTACCATTTCCAATTACTTATTCAGACCATATTGGATTTAATTATCACAGAAGGGTACTTTGTTCCATGCACATTAGGTCTGTGTATTCCACAAAAGTTATCTCACGGGACTCTTCTGAGTTACATCATAAAATATGTAGGGATCGACCGCAGATCAATCATGAGCCGTCGTTCGAAGACATTAAGAAAGACTCGTGTAATATATGTATGTATATACTCGTATTATTTATTTTTATTTTTATTGTTTGCAATAGGGAAAGGCGATCATATACGGGTAGACCTTTTCAAACCTGATACTGGAAGGGTATGCGATGCTTGTCTTTTGATATAGATAACAAAATCTAACAAATGACCTTCCTGCAACCTTCTTTTCAATTTTTTTTGTTTTTTAATGCAAGAAGGAGGGGCCAAGGGAGAATGCCTGCAAAATTGCGACCCCCCCCCCCCCACATCAAGGCCAAAATCAAGGTCCAGGGATTTCGAGATGCCAAGACACTCTGCGTTTGAAAGATTGGAGGTCATAGACAGGGGGAAAGATAGATTGAGGAAGATTGTTCCAGAGTTCACCGGTTGAGTAGATGAAAAATTCAAAATACCGATTAACCCTTGTGTTATAAAGTTCGACAGAAAAGGAATGAGAATGTGTCGAAAGTCTAGTGTTGCATGCTCTCCTTAAAGGAGGAGGCATGCAGTTAGAGATTTCAGAAGAGCAATGTCCTTTATAATAGAGATAGCAAAGAGAGAGTGAGGAAACTTTGGGCGAAGAGAGAGGGATTAAAGATAGTCAGTAAGAGGCGGAAATTGATGAGACAAAAAGCCTTTGATTCCACCAGGTCAAGTACGGCTGTGTGGGTTGAGCTACCCCACATATGAGAAGCATGTACAGAGACATCAGCTGAGTTGGGGTGAAGAAACTGCGGAGGCGGTACAACACACCTAACTTCTTAGAAGCTGTTTTGGAAAGAGAGTATATGAGATCTATCCAGGAAAGATCACGAGAAAAGGAAACGCCAAAAATGTTAAGGGAAGAGGAAGGATTGAATTGTGTGTTGTTGATGGTAAGGGGATAGTCGTGTGGAAGATTGTGACTAGTAGACAGATGGAGGAACTGAGTTTTTGAGGCATTGAAAGCTACAACGTTTTCTCTGCCCCAATCAGATATAGAAGAAAGATCAGAGGTCAGGTGTACCATAGCCGCCATACGCGAATCATGGAGTGAATATTGAGAGACACTTTGTGAAGCGGGTGGAGAAATGAAGAATGGAACCATCGGCAAAGGAGTGAATAGGACAGAAAGTGTGAATTAAAAAATCATTAATAAATAAAAGGAAAAGAGTGGGTGATAGGACAGAACCCTGAGGAACACCACTGCTGATAGCTTTAGAATAATAACAGTGGCCATCTACAGCTGCAGCTATAGACCAGCCAGAAAAGAAATTAGAGATGCAGGCACAGATAAAAGGATAGAAACCGAAGGAGAGCAGTTTGGAAATTAAAGATTTTGCCAGACTCTATGAAAAGCTTTCGATATGTCTAGCGCAATAGCAAAGGTTTCACTGAAATCCCGAAAAAAGGATGACCAAGAGTCAGAGAGATATGCAAGAAGACCGCCAGTAGAGCGTCCCTTGCGGAATCCATACTGACGATCTGAAAGAAGATTGTGAGAAGAGCGGAGTTTAAGAATCTTCCTATTAAGGATAGATTCAAAAACTTTACAAAGGCAAGAAATCAAAGCAATTGAACGATAGTTGGGGGGTTGAGAGCGGTCACCATTCTTTGGGACAGGCTGAATGAAAGCGAACTTCCAGTACGAAGGAACAGTACTAAATGAAAGACAAAGAAGAAAGAATTTGCCTCGGCAGGGTGTCAGCACTGAAGCACAGTTCTTTAGAACAACAGGAGGAACACCATCAGGACCGTATGCCCTCCAAGAATTGAGCCCAGATAGGGGAGAAAGAACATCTTTGAAAGAGATTCTAATTTTAGACATAATAAAGTCAGAGGGAGAAGGAGATGGAGGAACAGCACCGGAATCATTCAGAGTTGAGTTGAATGCGAAAATTTGAGCGAAGAGTTCAGCTTTGTCAGGAGAAGAGACGGCAACTAAGCCGTCGGAATGGAAAAGTGGAGGGAAAGAACAGGAAGTAAAGTTATTGAGGGGTTTCTTAGCTAGATGCCGCAAAGAGCAAGAAGAATTAGAATTGGATGAGTTTTCACATTTCTGTGTGATGAAGGAATTTTTGGGCAGTCGAAGAACAGATTTTACACGTTTTCGGTCAGCAATATAATCTGAGTGAGAGTCAGGAGTTGATGGTGACGACACGTTCTAAAAGACTCTTCTCTGTTGCAGATAGTATTATAAGAAGTTGCCACCGGACCTCTTAGTTTATGAAATGGTATTGTGAAAAAACTATATAGGGCTATGTGTTGATTACCTGATACCCTCATCCGTTGGAAATTTCCAGCAGATTTCAGTGGAGAGTTAACGACAAAAGCCCTATGTTTTTTCGTTAGAGAATTATGTATGTGTAGGTCTTTAAAGGACCTCTTTATGTTTAATTGTCTACGGTAACTCTAGCGTCGGGATTTTAGATGTCTATATGTGAACGAAAGAAAGTGTCCCACCTTATTTTAGCTGGGCCTTAGTTTGCTTCGATGTAGGGCGTGACGGTCTTCTTCGATGTAGGGCCGTTACGATGGAGCCTACACTGCGAGTTGACACTTTGTAACTAATATAGGCAGTCACTAATTAAACACCTGAAGGTATAGGCCTATCCTTTTTATAGTTATTAAGTTTTATATTATAAGGAATTCACTCAGAACTTTAGGGAAGACGAAGCACATCTTCCCTGTTTAAAGCATTCGCTGTACATAAAGAGCTCCGAGCCGATTTGGCTGATTTGGCAAAGGTCGTTGACTCCTTCTCTCTTGTAATTTACAGTACATGAGTTAGCAATGGAAAATTTTGATCACGCGAAATAATAAATGTTTCTCGTGGTTATGTAGGCCCGACGCCTACATACGGGTTCTAGGTATGTATGGCAATCATTTCATTCCCATTAGGCTATGTCGCCAATCCCGAGGCAATTTTGGATAGATATTGAATTCAATTAATTAATAATTTATATTTAATTAAGAAATAAAGGTACCACATACGATACCATGTTGTAAGCGTGTATAGTTTTCCAATAGGTATGAGCCACCCATCCAGAAGATGAATTAGTCTTGGATTTTTTTTTCCCCCAGATTTGATGACAGCGTAGTTTGCGTTGGTTGTCTAGTGATATAAGTATGAACATATAACAATAATAACTTGCTCCGACCTCATCTTCAACTGCTCCCGCGACCTTCTCTTGTAAGAGATGGCTCGAGTCGCCGAACCAGAATGTGAATTATCGACGCAGAGCAACTTGTAGTCCTTTTATTTATCCAGAAAATCCCCATGATCTTTAGCAATTCTAGTTCTGACCTAATGAAGCCATCTCTTCGAAAAGCTCCACACATACATGATGATCTTTCTATAACCAACTTAACAAACCTCTCTACGGCTTGTATGTGGCATCGCATCCCGAATTTGAAATTCGAGGGATGAGTGCCATTTTTGACGAGTGACTGGAGTTCATCATCGTCGATGCATGTTGTAAGCGGCGGCTCTGTTCTCTCAAGAATATTCCAATCGATCAGGTCCATGTAATCGCGTGCAATGAAGTTGATCTTTGGAATCCTGAACTGCCTGTTGTTATTCAAAGCACGTTGCCGTCGCTGAGATCGAGCTGCTTAAATTTTACGTAGTGCTAACTCTCGAATGTTATTTCGTTTATCGGTAAGCATTGCTAGCAACAAGTTTTCTGGATGGGCCAAAAATGCGTTGTGCTCAATCACAGCATCAACAATTTTTCTCTCCTTTCCTTGAAGATAACGAGAACATTTCACCAACAAACAAATGCTTTGCTCCATTATTGTAAGAGGGAGCAGTTTTGATACTGAACCACACAGGCGCGAAGACAGTTCAAAGTATAAACCTTGCAAGGTGTCTGACTCTCATTCAATTGATATTTGTTTGTGTGTTTCTCCCTCTCTCTTCTTATTTTATTTTTATCAGTAATCATACTTTTGCCAACTTCTTTCTTTAATAATACCTAGGGCCTGTCAGACAGCTGACGTCAGTGCAGCAGAATTCCCGTCTAAAACATTGTGCCTATCAGCTTCTCTTGCTAGTTTTGGTAGATTAACTCTCATACAAGCATTACCACTGCTGCTAGAGTTCGAAGTAGATGGCAGAATAAGTGCAGAATCAGTCTGTGACTCATTTTAATTACTGTATTAACAGAACTTGAATCGGCTTCTCCATTTTCTCCTGAGCTTCCTTCGGACATATCGAATTGCAAGACATCCCCTGAGTCAACTGTTGTTCTTGCAACTTTACAGATCCTTTCATCCCTCAGTTCCTTGCGTTTTATGCTTTCCTGAAGCTGCTTAGTTTTATTTATTTCAACACCTGCGATAACCATTTTTCTGTCAGAGCGTTCATCATTAAGAAATGTTTTCTCATCCTTTGGTACCTTTCGTTCTTCAGGACAATAACATATAGCATCTACCCGACACTTACTCTACATGCAGCAATGTCAAACAATGTGTTCGCCGCTTCTCCGAACTTCACAAGTTGAGCCTTGTAGGTGTTTTTGTTTTTTGCAGTTTGTGGGGTTTCAAGATCTTTCGATATTTTGAATGATCTTTTCTGATATTTTCTACGATTCGTTTGTAAGAAATGATAGGAATGCTTGCTCTGTGCTACACTTTTTCAACTTCACTGACAACACGTTCCGCACTTTCAGCCAAAAACATATTTGCCCCTTCAAACTGTAATTTTTCAACAAGCAAAACTTCATTATAGATTCGGCTACATTTTGGTTCTCCAAAAATCGGACGTAAGAAATGCTTTCTAGTTTTTTACCTCAAATTATTACACTTCATATTACCTTTATTCATAGTTGAGAAAACTGTATTATATGGTTTTGAAAATTAAATTGTACGTTACTTGAATGAGTAAAACATCATTTGAATAAGTAAGTAACGGACACTAATGCGCCACAACGGGATTTCACAGACTCTCGTGAAAACTGTGTGAGACTCAGTGAGGGAACTCTTATGCCCACAGTCGCAATGACCCATTACCACTGGGTGTCAACGTCGGGATTCTAAGGATATGCTGCCTGTATAAAAAATTTAACAATTATTAAAATGCAAACTTAAAACAAGAAAATGAAATTGTTATTAAATAATAGGTGAATTACAATTTAGGACAAAAATTTTCTTCACTGGTAGCAAAAGAAAAAATTCTAACGATAGTGATGTTTTGGCACAACATTACTAATATCAAAAGGCAATCATTACACGCCCTGCCAAATTCAAATTCAACATTTGTTTTGGCCCACCCTAATGTACAGGGGCACTCGTAATATTGTTACAGAGAAATATTTCAGTTATACTCGTTCTTATCTTTAGTATCATGCATAGGATAGTTATGAAAAGTTTAACGTTTGTTTGAAAAACTTTAACAAATAAAAAGAAAATAGTTTAACTCCAACAGATAATGTAAAACATCAACGAATTTGAGGAAAATAAAAAAGTTAGAATGCAAACGTTTCCGTACATTTATTTACAAAACTATCCAACACATTGTGTGTCTACGTTAGGCTTGAAGAATTTAAACTTTTTATCAATAGTTGTCTGTTTACTGATTAGAAACTGTTGGCGATTCTGAATTCTAGAATTTTCCCTGTGAATCTTCATGGAAGACGGATAACTGTACAAGCCATTAGTAAGCACTGGGCCTTCGTGGTAAATTGTTGCGGCAGCATATTTGTGTGCCGAAATCTCTTACGAAAAGAGGAGCAGAAATTTTAGTTTTAAGATTTTGTTGTTTCAATCTCTAAAGCAAGGTAGTTTAGATTATGGTTATTGAACAATATCAATAGGTTTCTTGTTACAGGGTTAAAAAATAAAAATGTTTCAGATTGTTTAACGTCCGTTCGATTTTTATTTTTGTGTTCTCACGTTAATGGTTTAACCCAGAACAGCTTTGCGGTAGAAATTTATGGTAGGGTCGAGGAGCGGCCCTAGCTTCAAAGAGAAGGGAAAACAAGCTGGCCGGGTTCAGATGTAAAATGGTTTGTTTTCTCTTCGCTTCGTGGTTAAACTTTTGTGCGACAGACTTCGAATCCACTTGTTAAATTGGACCATGACGTTGGTCATAAATTTGAGAAACCAAGTGGTTCCGAAGAAAGAACTTTATTTTAAGTTGATTTTTAAGGAAAAGGAGGAGCTTTGCTTTTGGAAGGGAATGTCAATATCCAATCAAAGGCCAATGATTCTTGTAACATCCAGTGAGGGAAAAAAAGAAGCTTCTTCTTTCCTTATGTATGGATGAAAGCTTTCGTAGGGACGACCTTATGTAATGAAAATGTTTTTGATAGGTCATTCAGAATATTGTAAGGCGGTGTCCTTGAAATTTTAAGGTGTAACTTAGATTTCTAAGTTAGTTGTAGTTCGGTCCTGTAAAGATAGAGTGGCTTGTAAAGAATGAATCTTTAGGTTCTGTGGCGTGATTGAAAATTTCTAAGTTGATTCGAAATTGTTTCATGTTATACTTAAAATTTGAATTGCCTTTGCTTTGTGCAAATTTAGTTGGAAGAGCTTAATTTATTGTTCGCGACCAAAAAAAAAAAGAAGTTTGTGGAATTTCTTTTAATTTAATTTTATTCTCATTAAATGTTAAACTTTAAGTTTGCGACAAATTAGGTTTCCTCAGGAAGAGTCAATATCTTGTGTTGAAGTTGGTTCCCGTGGAAACCCGGGAAGTTATTGTGAGGAGTAATCTAATTTATTTGACGGACTTTTTTCTTTGAAAATCTGCGGAACTCGCGCAGAACTGTTGAGAGTAAATTGCCCACATTTTTGTAAGTAAACTATCTTTGTAAACAACTACTTAGATTACAAAATTTGAATTTAGTGCTGTTTCTAAAGTTACACGCAAATAAAAAATCCCTCGGTATAAATGTTTTTTTGAGACTAAAATACTTGCAGAAATTCTTTAAATTAAGAATTTGATTTTTTAAACAAAATTTGTAATCGCACATCCGTATATTTCTTTCAATTTATGTCTTAATTGGAGTGAAATTAAATAAACTTTATAAGAGGGAGTGTGTCTTTTCTATGCTACCTTGCAATAGGCGTCTCTTGTAAGCTGAGGGTAAATTAACATTGAAAGTTTGAAATTCAAAGTGGGCTTCAAATAAGCCGAGGGAAACTACGCGTATAAAATTGAAAGGCTATCCGAGTGGATAGGCAGAGTCATCCTGAATTAAACGAACCACGCACGTACGAAATAAGTGCAATCGGAAAAGGGTGTGCACCACATAAATGAAGGGGTTGCGCGCAACAAAATATCTGTCTACAGATCTTAAGAGATCTGTTATTGCTGCACACAAGTCTGGAAACAGTTATAGGAAGATAGGAGAAGAACTTCGAATTCCATTTACGACGGTTGCTGCAGTTATAAAGAAATGGAAAGGCTTTGGAACAATCCAAACTCTACCAATGAGTGGACGACTTTGCAAGATTTCATAACGTACAGTTAGACGGATTGAAAGAATGGCTGCTCGGGAACTACGAGTGACTGCAGGTGATATTTGTCAAACATTAAAACTGTCTAAGATCAATGTTCATCCCTCTACTGTATGTCATACATTGAGAAAGAACGGTCTGCATGGAAGAGTTGCACGAAAAAAACTTCTGCTACAAAAATTGCACAAAGAAGCTTGTTTAAAGTACGCCAAGGATTATTTATCAAAATGATGAATTTGCATTCTGGAAAAGAATTCTCCGAACAGACGAGACTAAAATTGAATTATTCGGGGACAATGAACAACGGTATGTTTGGCGAAATTCAAATACAGTGAAATCAGTTTAAACGGAATCCGAATATTCGGGATCTCTAGATAACTTTTAATTTTGAATTAAAATTTATTCGGATAATCGGGACTACTCTCCACTTAATTGGGATTCTAGAATGGGTCAGTGCTCTTTCACTTTCAAACGAGACAAATCAAACCAAGTGAGCCACGCCTACTTACTCAAGCATCCAATCAAAACGCGTCATGTTTGATGCTTCGGCTTGCCTCCGTGGGCCTCAGGAATGAGGACTTACTCTGACTCAGTCAGGCAGTTAGTCTTGCTCTGTGCGCCATGTCTGGGAAGCGTGTTGATCTTTCATTGTCAGACAAAATAAGTTCCTTTCTGAATTAGACATGCCAGCAGCCAAACAAATTCTCCGTTGCAAAGAAATTTGGTGTCTCAATATCTCAAGTTTCGAGAAGAGTGAAAAAGAAACACGAACTCAATGAACAGTTTGAGAACTGCAGCAACCTCGAAAGAAAACGCCAACGAGTTGGTAAAGAAGCGGATGTGGGAAATGCTCTTTTCCTTTGGTTTCAGCAAAAGAATGTTGAGGGTGCTCGGTTGTCAGGTCCTTTGTTGAAAAATAAAGCATCTCGGTTAGCAGCAGTCACTGGAAGTGATCTTCAACTAAGTGAAGGGTGACTCAATCTTTGGAGGGCACGGAACATCATATGCAAAAATGCGCATGGAGAAAAGCAAAATGCAGATATTAGGGCACCTGAAGACTGTAAGAAAGACATCTTGCCGCAGATTTTACAGAAGTATAGAACGGATGATATTTTTAACGCAGGTGACTCTGGTCTCTATTACAGAGGTTATCCACGGCGTGGACACTGCGTAAAAGGTGAAGAGTTATTGGCTAATAAAAAGACAGGAACGCCTCACAGCTCTTATCTGCGCCAACATGTGAAGTTCTGAAAAGCGTAAACTTATTACAGGCAAAAGTAAATATCCAAGGTGCTTTCCAAAAAGCTATGACAAATTGTCATTAGATTATGACTACAGCAAAAACGCTGGTATGACGAGCACTATTTTCACAAAGTGGGTAACCAAATGGGATAAGGAACTGAAGATTAAGAAACGTCAAATTTGTTTTATTTTAGACAACTGCACCGCCCACCCACCTGAAGTTGATCTAACTAACATGAAGTTTATCTTTCTACCCCCTAATACGACTAGTGTAATCCAGCCAATGGACCAAGGAGTGATAAAGAATTGGAAAGGATACTACAGAAGCAGTTTAAATGCTCGCATCATCGCTTCTCTGGATGCAGACCCCAACTGCCGAGCCATAGACATAGTTAAAGAAATCGCTTTGCTAGATGCTCTCTGCATGGCCAATGATGCGTGGATAGCAGTTAAACCACAAACAATTTCCAACTGATTTAAGAAGACTGGTTTTAATACTTCCGATACCAACCAAGATACAAGCGTTATGCAAAGTGATCCGCTTGATGTTCCTGTTCCAGAAAATAGGACACCTGAAGATTTCAATCAATTTGTCATAATGGATGAAGATTTAGAAGTGGCAGGAATGTTAACGGATGTGGAACTTTTGCAAGAAACTACCTGCAGAAATCGTGTGAACGGTTTAGTTTCTGATTCAGAGTCAAATGAGGAGGCAACATCAATGTTGGTTTGCTTATTGTTCTTTGTATCAGTTGCTCGGATACACTAGCACCGGACCTCTTAATGAAAGAGAAAATGCATATGGTCGACTTACTACGAAAATTTGTACATGAAACAGGAATGATCTCGGCTACAGTTAAAGAAATTGAGAAGGAGGTCTTCATTCAAGCTTCCAACACCTAAAAACAGTACAATTGATTCTTTTCCAGGAATTTCCTAAGTCTATTTTTTTTAAACAATACATGAAACTTTACCTTTTGTTATTATTACAAATACAGGAATAGTCATAGTTTTTCTCTTAATATGGTAGTGTAATAATCATTCGAGATTTTCTTTTTTATTATTTTTATAACAAATAAACTACTGTATTATACAAATATACATGCCTACTTTTATGATCCTTTCTTCTTAATTCAAATTTCGAGAGTCCTCCGGTTTAACGCGACCGGATAATCGGGATTTATTAGCTTCTCCTACAGCGTCCCGTTTAAGCGGATTTTACGTACTACATTCGAGGGAAAAACATCCTTCCTACGGTTAAACATGGTGGCGGCAGTTTGCTTCTTTGAGGATGTTTTAGTGCTTTTGGTCCAGGATAGCTTGTTGTCACCAATGGAATGTTGAATTCGAAGAAATATCAGGAAGTTTCAGAAGAAAATACATTGACTTCAGTTCAGGAGTTGCGAATGGTTTGCAATTGGGTACTGCAAGAAGATAATGATCCAAAACATAAAAATAAGAGCACCATGAAATGGCTTCAACAAAATAATTTAAAATTCTCAAGTGTCCCAGTCAAAGCCCGGATCTCAATTTAATCGAGAATTTATGATCTGATTTGAAAAAAGCTGTCCGCAAAGGAAACCCTTCGAATCCGAATGAATTGCAACAATTTTCTTTAGAAGAATGAGTTAAAATTTCTACTGAAAAACGTCAAAACCTTCTAGAAAAATATCCAAAACGAATCATTGAAGTCATTCAAACCAAAGGTGGGCACATAAAGTATTAATTAATTTTGTAAGTAAATGCACCAAAACAATTGCATTTTAACTTTGTTTTTATTTTCCTCAAATTCTTTGATGTTTTACATAATACAGCATGCCGGAGTTAAACTAAATTTTTATTTGTTAAATTTTTCCAAACGAAAGATAAACTTTTAATACGTATCCTCTGCATGGTACCAAAGATAAGGACGAATATAACTGAAATATTTCTCTGTACGAATATTTATGAGCGCCAATGTGTGGGTATATATATATATATATATATTAGGGTGTCACTTAAATGCAAAGTTTGAAATTTTCATGTTGACACCCCGCGAATCTATTCCATAGGTAAAAAAAACATGGTGACTGAAAAATCTTTTTATTTGAATAACTATAAAAGGTCGCCCCCGCCTTCCAAAGTTTAATGCTTGCGCGGCGTCTCCATAATCGTTCATTAGATATCTATATATCTCATATATGTGTGTGTGTGTGTCTGTGTGTGTCTGAATATCTGAGAAATAAAGTGAACAATACTTAACGATTCACCGTTTCTCATTTCAGCTACGTGATTTCTAGTGATGGAAACCCGGAAGTGTATATACCTATTAGGGGCAGCGGTTGATGAGGTGAAAGGATGCAAGCTTCCTTCCTACAGGCAAGCATTCGGTTACTTCCTTTACCTTCACCATGAAAAGAAAATGACAATACGTGACGCGTTGAGGAAGTCACTTCGAGCAGTGATGTCCTTCTGGGAGAAAGCTCACATTCCAACCAGACTCGAGACACACTGCGTCAGCAAACTGGATAAAGTCTTCGAGGAGTGGAAAGGACTCAAAAAACACGCCTCAAGGACGAGCGATTCACACAAGACGAAAGAAAAAGAATTCATTGAACGCCTCGATCGTCTCTTTGACATCGCCCACGCTGATTGTGAGAAATTGGTCAAGTACCCAGAGGATTGGAGTTCCTTCAGCAGCAGCGCCAGAAAGGACGTCCAGGTTCAATGGCAGGTTTTGGACATGACCATCAGCGCCAAGTCAAAGATTGTACTCGACGTCGGGAGGAAGAGAGAGAACGAAGAAAGCGATCAGCAGCTGAAATGGAGGCAGTATCCACGAAGCGGTTTTGGAGTCCTCATCCTCCAGCTCAGATGATAGCGAAGAAAAAGGAGCATGTGGTGGTTCGTTAGCGTCTAAACAAAGAGCAACGAAGAACATCATGACATCGGAATTGGCGGCAGCGCTTGATCGCACGCAACTCTCGTCAAGAAAGGCCACATTTCTGCTGTTTGAGGCAGCTTCCAGCTTAGGGCATGATGCTAGCGACTACAACATCAATCGTGGATCCATTCATCGTCATCGTGAAAAATTCCGTACCCTTAAGCTCGGCAACTGAAGAGCGAGTTCCAAGGCAATAGTCCGTTGACTGTTCACTGGGACGGAAAAACTCATGCAAGATCTGACGTCACGAGAATATGTTGACCGCTTACCTATTCTTGTATCTGGCTCCGGGACAGAGGCAGCTCCTCGGGGTGCCAAAACTTCTGTCAGGAACCGCGCTGGCACAAACAAATGCCATCATAGATTGCCTGAATGAATGGGGAGTGACCGATCATGTCAAATCTATGTGTTTCGACACAACCGCGACAAACACAGGCCACCGTGGAGGAACTTGTGTTTTCTTCTGGAAGAAAAAGTTGGGCGTGACCTGTTACACTGCGCGTGCAGACACCATGTACTGGAGTTGGTGCTACAGGCGGCATTCGCAGCATCGCATAGATTCAGTATCTACCGGTCCAGAAATTCTGCTTTTCAAGCGCTTCCATGATTATTGGACCCGCATTGACCAGCAACAGTTCCAAACTGCGGACACAGATGCGCGTTCACCAAAGCAGCTATTTCTAAGCATAGAACGGAGCTCATTGAGTTTGCAAAATCACAAGCACTTCAAGTTCGTGATGACTATCAGGAATTCCCGATCTTTCCGTCATCTTTCTTGGAGGAGTTCCATACAAGGGACTAAACTTCCGCGCCCCTGGTGCTATGCACCGGGCGAGATGGATGGCTAAGGGGCTCTATGCCATCAAGATCTGGCTCTTCCGAAGACAGTTTAAACTGACGAACACTGAGGAACGCGGAATTCGAGATATCTGCCTCTTTTCTGTTCTAGTTTACATGAAAGCGTGGGCAACAGCTCATCTGTCCATCGAAGCTCCGCTGAATGATTGGGAATTGATGAGGACGCTCCTTCGATACCCGCACAAGAAGATCTCTGATGGTACCACCAAGAAGCTGTCTGCGCACCTGTGGTACCATTCGGAGGAGGCAGTGGGTCTGGCGTTCTTTGATGAGAGGATATCGATGGAAGTGAAGTGCAGCATGGTTGCAGCGTTAGATCAAGAAGCCCCTCACATGCCGCCAAAACGACCTTTGGTTCTGATACTATGTTCCTCAGTGACAGCAAAGGACTGGAGCAACTGATCACAAAGAACACCCGAGGATTCTTCTCAAAACTTCAGTTGCCAGATGCTTTCTGCTCCACCATCCCAGTTCATGGACGTCAAACTCTGAATACGTGCAAGCTCGGGATGTGGTCTCCAAACTTTGCAGTGGTGAACGACAGAGCAGAACGGGCCGTGGCTCTGGTGAAGAAGCTGAACGGAAAGTTGACAGTGAAAGAAGAACAGCTCCAGTTCCTCGTTCAAGTTGTCACTGACCACAGAAAGCAACACCCAGCTCCGAACAAATCAGCATAGTGAGGACGCGAAAGAACTAATCACTGATCAGCGTATGAGCACCAATTATTCTGCTTACTGTATATGTATTTATTTCTCAAAGTTTTGCTTTTGTTGCTTCTCCATTTTGTACCATTATTCGCCAAATTATGTCTTCTATTTTGATTATATAATAAAACTGTTTGTATTCTTTGCGTTTTTAAGTGTCTTACTTTCGTTATTTCACCAAATTGCCTTGTTTTTTATTATCTGGTTCGGCCCAAGCTGTGAACACTGAAGCTTGTTGACGTCAACAAATGGGTCTTGTTTTCAGTGACGAGGGCGACCTTTAAATGATGACCAATCAAGACCAAATTTCTCTTCCGTATGTTTTACACCAAATGGAACAATTTTAGGGGGGTGTCATAGGAAAATATCCATCGTTTAATTTTCCCCCTATTACCTAGTGACCCTAATATATATATATAATTATTTATATATATATATATATATATATATATATATATATATATATATTGATAAAAAGTAGATAGATAGATAGATGGATAGATAGATACATATTGAACTTACTCTTTAATGGAACAATAAAGTTGATCATGGAGTTTACTTAAAAAGACATAGAATTAATGTACGCTTCATACTAAAAAAAAGGTTAACAATCATCATCACTTTAAGAACTGTTTTTGGAAGAAAAGAGAAGGCAACTGTAATCGGCAAGGTCGTAAAATCTGCATAATGGACGCATAAAGGAATTAGAATATTTAAATGCTGAACCATTGAATGGATTATGATCTCATCTAAAGCATATACGCGTGCTGGAGCGGATAAGGCATAGATTTAAGAGCACTGTTTTATGATGAAGGTTCAACTGCTAAGAGAGAAGTGAACGATCTCGCACACACACACCACACACACACACACACACACACACACACACACACATATATATACACACTGTATACATATATATCATACTTGGTACGTAAGTTTACTGCTATAAAGAAATGGAAGGTGATTTTCTTTTCCTTGATGTTATTTCTCTGTTTTTCTTGTGAACGTTTCTCTTACAGCTAAATACTGTTTAAGGATCAAATGTAGATGCTCCGGACTACCCATCTGCTTTCGTAAAAATGTCTCACTTTTTTATAGTAATTTACATTCACACAAAAAATTCAGGTAGTGCGTTTTTATTAGTGTGATAAACGAGCCCAATAAGCAATATTATGCAGTACATCTCAGACATACTATGTTCCGCACATGGCAATAATATTTACAGCAAACCCTTTAAATTTTTTAATTCCCAATTAAGTAAATTAATTTGGTCGTAAATGAGACCAAAAAATAAATAAATAAGGAGAAATTCCTATGCAAAGATTTTTCTTTTTTAAACGAAAAATTTTCTTTCTGTGCTTAAATTTTCTTGACTAAATTTTCTTCCTCGACTAAGAGCTGAGAGTTGCGCATGAAATATGGTTCATATACTTTGCATGTGGCTGTTACCACTTGCTAATAGGCTCATTAAAACGAGCTGGGAAAGGTGGGGCGAGATTAAGGGAGAGAAGAGGAACCTTGGAGAACAAAGAAGGGTCAAGACGTACCTTAAAATGCGTTTAATGAGTGAATTGGTTCACAAAAATGATTCATTAAAATGATCCTGAATATAAAAGGCTTTCCAAAATTAAACTAACACACACACACACACACACACACACATATATATATATATATATATATATATATATATATATATATATATATATATGTATATTGTTGGGCACGTTACTAGAAAAAAATAGTGACGTTGCTTTAGCCGTTACTTGCCAAAAAATGTAGTGTCGTTACCCAAAATTATACTTATCATATTTAAAAATGTAACGCGTAACGACTCGTTACTCGTTATTTTTCAAATACATACCTGTAATTTTTATAAAATACAAGTGCTGCACATCGTATATTATTATATATAATAATAAGGAACTGAACTACAAGCATTCAACTCAAGACGAAAAAACAAATTCAGAATGAAAATAATTACCTTCATTTGTTACTTTTTAATATTCAAAGTAAGAGCAACATATGACAAACACAATACAAGAAAAAGAAATACAAATTACCAAAATAACTAAAAAGTAGCATATCAATTAGTGTGAAATAATAAAACAGAGTTGTTATTGTTGTAACTAGATATTCTACTATTTGCTATTGGTGATTTTATACTTTTAAGTATATTAATATAATTTTACTGAATTTAAAAAGTAACGAGTAACACGCTGTTTTCACTAAATAGTTAACGACGTTACCAAAAACGTTACAAAATTTGAAAAGTAGTGTCGTTACCACTGACGTTACTAAAAAAGTAAAGTCCTTAGTAACGACGTTACTGCCCAACTCTCTCTCTCTCTCTCTCTAATATATATATATATATATATATATATATATACACACACACTTTTATTTATATAATTAATTTAATTTTTCCAGAAGAGTTTCTTGTTCCATGCACGGTCTGTGTGTAACATAAAAGTTTATCCAGGGACCTTTCTGATTATATCATATGCTCGTATTATAAATTTCCCATTTAAGATTACTTTAGTAACAAAGAATTAGCATCCAAGAATATATAGTAAATTTGAACTCATTAAAAAAAATAAATAAATTAAAGAAATAATAAACACTAACAAAAAGACAATTGATACACAAACTGGTTAAAAAAATAAGACGATTCACTAGCGAATCTCCAGAAATATTAAATAAGTTTTCATATATTGAAAGCTATAAATTCAATGAAGATTTAATGTACAGTCCCCTGCAATATTTCCGATCCACCCTCTCCGAGATGTGGTAGCAACGCAGTCCCTCTTTCTACCCCACCCTCACTCCCAACTTCTTCTTCTCCCCCTCTCCCTCTCGCTATACTCCCCTCTCGTCCTCCCCCTCTCCTTTCACTATCCCCACCTCCACACTCTCACTCTCTCTCTCTCTCTCCTTGTTATTTTCTTTCAATTTACGTTTATTCTTATTTTCCTTTTTCCTTCCCCTTCACCTCGTACCAGTACATGACTCTTCTCTTTCCCCCACCATTCTCCCTGATTATTACCTCCTTCCATATCTCTCATTCCTCACACCCTATCAACTACTTCTGTCATTTGTGTTTTTGCTTCTTTCCTTTTTACCTTCCCCTCATAATCCATTCTCTTTTACATAATAACTGACTCACTCATCCACTCACAGATTTATTTTTTAATAAAACTTCCTCTATAAATACTCAAAAATATATTAACAGCTTCCAAAAATGTTCGTGTATATCAATAATCTTGTTTCGCTTTAAATAATACACCAAAAACGACGACAATACGAGATCAAATTGTCTACTTGGAATCGCACAATAGCTGAAATTAATCATCATAAAGTAGAGGAATACAACACTAATTTCTAAATGTTGATAGCGAATCACGATATAACAAAAAGTGTTACATCACGAATGATCCCAAAATTCGAAGGACACTGCAATTCGGCGTGTCACATTACGATTCGAATTGCATTTAATTTTAAACTGTAATTTGAACCCAGCGACGAAATATATTAAATAATATATATTAATATATATGTAAAAATGAATATTCTAACACTCATTTTTGCATATAAAGTCCAAACACGGGTGACACACTAACTCAATGTAAAATGCAAGTTTGGAAATTTTTTAAATTTTCTTTCTATTTTACTTTTGTTAAGTAATTGATGAATTATTTCTTTTTTAAATTACCTAATAATAATTTAGTTAAATTTTTTAGTTAACTCGGGAAATCATAACATCAGATCTGTCAATATGCTGTTTAAAAGAAAAATATGACCTCATCTTCAAATATCTTGCTTATTTGCCAGTATGCTGTTACAGCCAACATTTACCTTTATCTTCAAATATTTTGCCAAAAAAAATTCAGCCTATTGAGAAAAAAAAAAAACAGGTCAACATCAAATAATAATGATGTCACCAAATTATTAGTATATAAACTCTTGTAATTTTTCAAATTATTATTCTGATTATTCTGATATGACCTAGAGGCTGAATATTTTAGAAGCAGTAAAATTCAGTCAGAGGATCTCTTTGTCTTCTCCTTTGAGCCCTGCTTTCTCCAGGGCTTAGTTTTAAAACAGAATAAATAACTTCCCAATACACTACAAGAAGAATTGGGGAACTGTCAGATAATTAATTTAGTAAGTTTTCACAGAATCCTCCGATCCACCAGAAAAAGAAATTAGAGTGTAGCAAAAAAGAAATTACTGCGATTCCCTGCACGGTACCAGCTACCCCAGTGTGAGAAAATCCGTTGCTGCCACCTAACCGAACCCCCGTCAACCTCGAACCACCCAAGGCCATAGACGGAGGGTTAACATATATATTACAGGATAACTGGCCTGTTCATTCTGCCACGATTATCAGACGGTAGTTTCAGGAACAACGGGATGTCGAGCTGCTGAACTGGTCCACGAAGGGGTGTGACCTAAACTCCATTGAAAATGTGTAGGCAAATGTGGTTAATGCTTGGGAGCCTGGGCAGGAGAAGACATCTCGGCACCTGCTGCAACACACCATGGCAGAGTGGGAACTTTTCCGCACGAATCTGTTCCAAATAGGATACGAGAGATCATTAATAATAGTGGAGGATGGACCAAGTATTGAGTAATTGTGTATAATAATGTTATGGTTGTGATATAGTAAATATACTGTATATTTATTTACTTGAGCAGTTGTCACTTCCTTATAATTTGAACATTAAGTTTTGTATGTTCTTAAGAAAATCCCTAAATTTGCTTGATTTATGTTTACTTTGTAATAAAATATTGAATTATGTTATCATTATCTCTCCATGGATGTACCTTTTTCTGGATAATCATTTGTTGATGATGCATGGACTTTAAACAGAAATGTTATTGCCTGGAGGAAAAGTCGATACTACAACTTATCTTACACTTTAACAAAAACATGGCCACATCAAAATCCTACGATTGAAAGTTTTTTAAATATCCTACGTTTGTGAAATAGCCTAACTACTCTATTCCCCAAATTTAGGAATAATGCATGAATAAAATACATAGTCGTCCTAGCATTATCACCAAAACTACAGTGAACAATATATTTATTCTGTCATTGGCTTTCAAAATAATAAAAGTATTACTCTGACAACACCTGAGAGGGGGAGGAGGAGAGGGAGGGAGTGAGGGTGGGGAACTGGGGTTTAAGAGGGACTGCGTTGTGGCCACATTTCGGAGAGGGTGGAGCGGAACTATTAGGGGACTGTATATGCGTATATTCTCGTATATCCCTATATTTGAGTGTACCAATGGATGTAAAGGCCACTGCAAAATTCCCTCGTCAGTTTTTTAATATTAATGCATTCAGTGGCAACAACGTGTGACGCACATGTGAAACATCACAATTCATAATACATTAGTGCGTCATGTGCAGGAAAGGTTTTCCTGTATAAGCATTTATTCTATTTATTACATGTTTGACATTTTTTTTTTCATTTTCTCATAACAAATTTTAAAAAAATACTTATGTTTCTATTTAAAAATTATGTGAGGAGGAAAAAAGCGATTTAACTCTCATTTTATTAACAGAGAAAACCCAATAATATGAATAAGGGCAAAGAGTTTTATATAGCTTTACTTTATATATACATCGCTCCAATTCGGCCTTTGGATCTCCCCAAGCGTGCCTTTGGCATTTTAGCGCTGGTAATTGGGAGGCTTTTAGGCAGTACCTCTCTGATTTTCCATGCGAAAATTACTGCTTCAGATGCCAGGGCCATTCCGAATGTGCTAAGCGCATCACGGAGGTGATTCTCACGGACATGGAGGCGAACATTTCATAATCTATTCCGACTGACTACTAATGCAAAAAACCTTGGTTTAACTTTACTTGTTCCAATGCTATTCACAACATCAAGGAGGTTTTCGGAAGATACCGTCGCTATCCAACTCCGGACTCTGACTTAGCTTAGATTTCTGCCCGAAATCGTGCAAAATCTGCTCTTCGACTCGTCAAAAATGACTTCATCCGACAAAAATATGAAAACCTATCCAATTCTAATTCTTCTCGCTCTTTGTGGCATCTTCGTAAGAACCTCTCCAAGAACTTTAATTATTCTTTCTCTCTTTTCCATTATGACGGTTCAGTTGCCTTCTCTTCCCCTGACAAAATTGAACTCTTCGCTAAACCTTTCGCTTCCAACTCAACCCTGAACGATTCCGGTGCTGTTCCTCCATTTCCTTCTCCCTCTGACTTTATGTTTGAAATTAGAATCTCTTCCAAAGATGTTCTTTCTGCCATATCTGGGTTCAACTGTGCTTCTGCGCTGACACCCTGCCTAGGCAAACTCTTTCGTCTTTGTCTTTCATATGGTACTTTTCCTTCCTGCTGTAAGTTCGCTTTCATTCAGCTTGTCTGAAAGAAGGGTGGCCGCTCTCAACCCTCCAACCCTCTCTAAAGTTTTTCAATCTATCCTTAATAGGAAGATTCCTAAACAACTTCATTCTTGCAATTTTCTTTCAGATCGTCAGTATGGGTTCCGCAAGGGAAGCTCGACTAGCGATCTTCTTGCATATCTCTCTGACTCTTATTCATCCTCCTTTAGGGACTTCAGCGAAACCTTCTCTATTGCACTTGACGTATCAAAATCTTTTGATAGAGTTTGGCACAAACCTCTAATCTGCAAACTGCCATCCTTTGTTTTCCATCCTTCTATCTGTGCCTTCATTTCTGATTTCCTTTCTGGCCGATCTATAGCTGCGGTTCTAGATGGCCACTGCGCTTCTCCAAAAGCTATTAACAGTGGTGTTCCTCAATGCTTCGTCCTGTCACCCACTCTTTTCCTTTTATTTATCAATGATTTTTTAATTTGCACTTTCTGTTCAATCCACTGTTATGCCGACGATTCCACTCTTCACCTCTCTCAACAGTCACGTCATGCTTCGCGTTGGACGGCTATGGTACACCTGACCTCTGATCTTTCTCCCATCTCTGATTTGGGCAGAGAAAACCTTGTGGCTTTCAATGAGTCGAAAACTCAGTTCCTCCGTCTTTCTACTCGTCACAGTCTTCCACATGACTATCTGCCTACCTTTAATAATACACAACTCAATCTTTCTTTTTCTCTTAACATTCTCGGTGTTTCCTTTTCTCGTGATCTTTCCTGGAAAGATCACACATCCTCTTTTTCCACAGTTTTTAAGAGGTTTGGTGTGTTGTACTGGGCCGCAGTTTCTTCACCTCCACTCAGTTGCTGTCCCAGTACAGGGTCTTGTCCACACCTGTATGGAGTACGCGTATTATGGGTTGGGTGGCTCAACCCACACAGCCTTCCTTGACTGTGTGGAATCAAATGCTTTTCGTCTCATCAGTTCCCCACCTCTTACTGACAGTCTTCAATCCCTCTCTCTTCGCCGAATGTTCTGACCTCTGTAACTGTATGTCTCTTCCTTTAAGAAGATCACCCAGTACCAGACTTTCCTTTCGACACATTCTCATTCCTTTTCTGTCCAACTGTCTAACGCAAGTGTTAATTGGTACCTCCACTCTTTCATTTACTCAACCAGTCAACAGTAGAACAATCTTCCCCAATCTATCTTTTCCCCTTTCTATGACCTCCAATCTTTCAAATGCAGAATGTCTACTTTTCCTGGCATCTCGAAAACCCTGTACTTTGATTTTGGCTCTCTTCTTCTCAAATGGGGACAGAAGTTTCTGCGGGAATTCGCCCTTGGCCCCTTCTTCATGCATAAAAAAAACTATATATATATGTGCTACGACTCAGAATATATATATTCATTATTCATGAATTAAGATGAAAATTTGAAAGCATTTAGAATTCACATTTTGCAAAATGTATTCTGTGTATAACTTTATATGCATTGCAATACCTTTTTCAATTAAAACATTAATAAGGCAGGTTTATAATGGAACAGTGAGAGGGATGAGGGGCCAAAGTATATAGTGTGTATATATGTGTATACACACACACACACACACACACACACACACACACACACATATATACACACACACATATATATATATATATATATATATATACCTTCAACTGCAAAGAACACGCAGTATAAATAACGTAAAGAAACGAACGCTTTGTTCCGTTCTCTCTCTCTCGTCTTGCGCGGAATATCTCCTATACAAGCGTCGTTTCTTTACGATATATATATATATATATATACTGTATATATACACACACATATATATATATATATATGTGTGGGTGTGTGTGTTTCTGTGTGCGTGTATAAAAATGTATTTTTGTGTGTACGGGGCTCCAATAAACCTTAGCCCCCCTCGCCCATGGCCTAAACCATTAGAGGTACAGTAAAACTAAACATACCTTACAAAAGAGAATTTAATCCTGCATTTAATGAGAAACAATTAAAACTTGGTGTTCCCACCATTGGCTTCCAAGACAGCCTGAATTCGCTTTGGGTAGCTTGCCAAAAGTGACGTGAATAGATCTTGATCGTTACACAAATTTGCTAAAACAGTTTCAATGTGTTGCGTCATTGTATCCTTCGAAAATCGATTTGCTGCAGGTTCTTGAAACAAGAGACATTCAACCTTGTCCTTTATAACTGATCCAATGTGTTCAAGACGTTCAGGTCAGGAGAATTTCCTGGCCATTCTTCATTTCCAAAGAAATCGATCGCATGGTTCCGCAACAACTGTTGAGTGGCTAATGCCTTAAAGCAGGGGGCCTTATCGTGCAGAAGTGCGACCTGATCGACATCCATAACATTGTTTGGGTTTCTTAGAAAAGGAATGACATGCTGGGATAGAATAATATCACGAAAATACTGTCCATCCCAACTCTGACCATTTGGTTTCAGCACCCACATGAGCTTCTTTGCAGTGAACAAAACAAACACACCGACGCAGTCTGGACTTTTTAATAATTCGCGATAATGTTCATTGTCATCGATTTCATCTGGTGTTGTGGCCCACACTCGATCATTTTGGTAGTTAGGCCGACGTGTTACGTAAACAAATAATTCATCGGAGACAGCTAAATGCATGAAATCATCCACATCCCAATATTCAAGATAATGGGCAACCCACATTCTGTCATCGATGTTAAGTTGAGTTTTTCTTGGCTTTGGAAGTTCATGCCAAGGCTTTAAACCTTGCTTGTGACGGTACAGTCGAATGATCTCACCATTAACGATTTTTCCTCTCAACACTTCGATCTCTCTAGAAAGTTTAGCACAGCTGTTTTTCCGCTTACGCGTACCGCTTTCAATGATGTTCTTTGTTTCCTGAGAAAGTGGCAAATTTGGGCGCCCAGATTTGGTTGTATCCATTTCACATTCATCCAAAGTTTTATTCCAATTTCTTTTGACGAACTCATCACTTCTTCGCAAGTTTTTGGCAACCCATGAACGTGTTATAAAGGTGGCTGCAGTATCACGAGCTTCCCGAAATGTTATTGCTCGTATGCGATCTATCACACGTTGCCTCTCCGAATCACCAATTAATTGAGAGCCATTATATTATCACTTTATCAGCTAGAGTAATTTTAATACCTGCAATAAATAAAGAATTTTATATATTTTTATAATCACTAAAAACTATTTCGATATAAGTAAACATGTAAGCTGCAAATGGGGGGGCTAAGGTTTTCTGGAACCCTTTATGTGGTTAGGTATGCATATTTTTTTAGGCAGGAAGGAGTGGCCAAGAGCAATTGCGCACAAACGTACCCGAAGGTCCCTCAAGGCGCCTTTTGCTTCGAGTTTTATATTTTAATAAAGACATTAATCCCCTCTTTTTACTAACATAATTTTATGCTACGTTATTCGTCAATAGGTAAAAAGTAATTTCATATAAATTTCATTCTCGTTCCCTGCTTTAATACGATTTGATTTTATATATAACTTCTTTTTTCGGCCTATGACCCACTGTTGCCCAGCGAGGCTGCCAGGTGTAAGATTTATTTACATACCCAAACAAAAATTGTTTCATCCTGTTTTTAAAGTAAAGTAAAGATGTAATTGTAACATGTTATCGATTCTAACAATTTAAACCTGAATGCAGTGTCCCTTACAAAATTAATGTTAAATTTTATAGCTTCTTCTCCGCTTTGTCTGGCGTGATAGTGGGGCGGCATAGCAATCGAATTGTTCGTTTTTTGATACAAGCATGGAAATTGGCGCAGAGATATCTAGATAAATAGATTGTAAAAAGATTTGGATATGGAGGCATCACAAAATTTTATTTTTTTCAAGATGGCGGCCGAAAAATTGAAAAATATCAAAATGCTCTTAGAGTATCAACTTTGGTCTCAAATTGAAGCTTACACTGAGTACACTCAGTAGTTTTTTTTATCTGACAGTGATAAATTTAGTGCTTTATTTTCTATTATTATAAGTGAATTTAGCTGATATCTCTCTCTCTCTCTCTCTCTCTCTCTCTCTCTCTCTCTCTCTCTCTCTCTCTCTCTCTCTATATATATATATATATATATATATATATATATATTAATTTAGTGTTAATTTTTAGACAATGAAGCGTATCCACATCTTTTACCGATCAATTGTAAATATCTATCACCAACCTTTGCGATTGTTAGTAACGTTATTTAATAAACACTGTTGGTATAAAGCAGGATTAATTTCATTTTGTTTAAATCACACTGTGCTTGGGGTCAGGAGGGATGGGAAATCATTACGTTTAATCAGATAGCGACTGATTTGTGCTTGTCGCTCTGAATGTGATTGTCACTGCTGTGGGGGCGATAAGGAGGGGATGATGGTACCATTACGTTTTACTACGTCATCGGGGCTGCATTTCCGATGTCGCCTGGCGTGTGATGAAATTGTGTTGTGGGGAAAACAATGAGGAGGGATGGGGGTACCACTCGATTAATGTGCCACTGGGGCTGACGGAATTTAGTCGCTGCTGAGTGTGTGTTCTCTGTTCACATCTCTTTGTGGGTGATATCTATTTGAATTGCTACAGCTGAAATATTAATGTAGTATTGTTCTTTTCTCTTTGCAGGGCCGCCTGTAAGGAACATCATGACGTCTAGTCAAAGCTTCAACGTCGATGATCCAGAGCGTCTGTGGTCATCAGTGTCCGTGCATCCAACTGAGATCAACTGGAACCTGTGTATCATCTGCCAAGAGGACAAGGCAGAGCAGCTAACACGTCCTTCACAGTAGAAAAGAACTGACGTTGGGAGTGGATACACTTCACTGGCAGAAAACCTAGTGAAAGTCAGCGAACTGGGTCAACTTCCACAGACACTGAAGATAGAGACTGGATGAAGGGTGCGGCATTGAAGCCGCCATAGTTGCACACAATGCACAGTATCACAAGAAATGCCAGCTCAAATTCAACAACACTATGCTGAAGAGAGCAGAAAAACGGAAACTGGAAACAGACGGTCATTGCCAAGATGGAGACGAAACAGGTGTATACAAGCACATGAGGTCGGGATTCGTAGTTTCTGAGAAGGGCGTCCAAGAAGCATTGTGCTTCTTCTGCAGACAAGCAGCTGGCGCAGAAGGATTCCGCGCAGCATCAACCTTCCATCTAGACAGCCGGGTGCGGGCCTGTGCTGAGATTCTTGAAGACACACACCTGCTTGCCAGACTCAGTGTGGGAGACGTTGTGGCTCTGGAGGCTAAGTAACATGCCAAATGTTTAGTAGGCTTGTACAATCGAGCAAGGAAGGCAAAGGCTGCCGAATCCAAAGAAACTGCTCGCGAGAGGGAAATAGCCACTACTGTCTTCGCCGATTTGGTTCTATACATCGAAGAAACACGTCTTGGGGCGACAGCACCGGTGTTCAAACTGGTTAATATTGCTCGCCGCTACACGGCTATGTTGGAGCAGGTAGGAGTCAAAGTACATGGTAGAGTTAACACGACACGACTGAAAGAACGACTCCTGTCAGTTCCCAGACATGAGTGCCCACAAGAAAGGAAGAGATGTCCTTCTGGCATTTAATAACGATGTTGGTTTTGCGATTGCCCTGCGAGTTAGACAGTGACAGAGATGCGGTGTGCCTTGCTCATGCAGCACAGGTGGTCCGCCGCCAAATGTTTCAAGAAGCCAAGCCCTTCACTGTTTTCGCTGAAGGATGTCAAGAAGAATCTGTACCGCAACTACTGCTTTGCTTGGTGAGAATGGTCCTGGATGGTGCCAGTATTAGAGAACACGTGACACACACTACACATGCAGCACTAACCATCGCCCAGTTGGTGAAGTTCAATAGTGTCAAGCATAATCGGACGCCTGGGACAACAGCCTCTGTCAATGTCCCGCACATACCCTCTCAGGAGACACCTTTTCCCACCTACCTAGGGTTGATGGTTCATGCTCACACACACAACAGGCAATTGGTTGACAGGCTTTTTCACTATGGGATTAGCATCTCATATGACCGTGTTCTCCGAATCTCAGCACAGATGGGAGACAACGTCTGCCAGAAGTTCCAACGAGAGCAAGTAGTTTGCTCTCCAGTGATGCGCGGCAGTGTGTTCACAACTGCTGCTGTCGACAACATAGATCACAATCCAAGTTCAACAACAGCTAAGGAGTCCTTTCATGGTACAGCTATCTCCCTATTCCAGCATCCATCCTTCACTGGCGAAGGGGTTAATCGGAGTATCGTCATCGCAGAAGGGTCCGGTAAAGCAAGCGATAAGAAGATCGTCATAAACTTGCCATACAACTATATTAACATTCCAACTGTCACCAGCACCATTACAAATCAAACTATCACACCTACTGATGTGGTGTCTCTGTGCCGAGAAGGCTTCCCAGAACAGAGAAAGACTGAATACCTGTGGCTAGACCACGTCAGACAGGCCCTTGAAAGGTCTGATGTAGAGGAAAACACCAACCCCTATTTGCCTTGGCCAAGCAGATTCAGTGGAAGTGGCCAGAGAGCTGTGAGGAAGACAAACTAGTGGTGATGTTTGGTGGTCTCCACATCGAGTTGGCAGCCCTGAAGATGGTGGGTGACTGGCTGCAAGGAAGTGGTTGGGTTCATGCATTAGTGCAAGCCGAGATCGCATCACCAGGGACAGCTGATTCGTTCTTGCACGCACCCCACATCACACGTACAAGACGAGCACACCAGGTAACCGCATCTGCACTATGCATCTTACAAAAACGAGCATACGACAGAAGCTGTCAGATACATCCAGCTCAGGCAGGGGAGACAGAAAACTTTGAAGACTGGTGCCATAACAGAACACATGCATATCCTCAATTTCAGTATTGGGCAACCGTGTTGGAAACAGAGCTTCTGATGCTCGTCTACGTGCGTTCTCTACGGCAGGCTTCATTCGCCATGTATCTCGACGCCCTGACTGAACTCGCTCCCTGGTTCCACGCTCTGGATCGTACCAACTACGCTAGGTGGATCCCAGTTCACCTGAAAGACATGGCTGAACTTTTAACAAAGCACCCAGATGTGGCCGCAAAATTCACGGCTGGCAGCTTCACAGTTCAGAAGACCCAGAAAGTGTTCTCCTCAATCCCAATTGACCAAGCACATGAGCAGAACAACGCCCTAATTAAAGGGGACGGTGGAGCTGTTGGCCTTACGAACAACCCAAGTGCCCTTCGGCGTTGGATGATTGCTGGACCAGAAATCGCCGCGGCAATACAAGAGTTCCAAGATGGGCACCAGCACAGGGGAATGCAAATTGACACACAGCACCACGATCAGATAGCCAGTGTGCAGACCGCATTTACCAAAGATGCCATCTTCCTTGTTAATGTGATAGATCTTTGGCGACCCATTCGAGGAAGAAAGCGTGGACCTGATTGTTTTCGACTCCAAGGAAATTGCAGGTCCTGCAGCGGTCGATGCTGTCCAGAAGGTGAAGATGATTGGCAAGGAGCAGTTCAAAACCTTCACCAGAGAGCGTCTGGTAGAAAGAACGAAGCCCATTGATGACATCATACGTCGCAACAAGCTGAACGTTTGTCAACCCCAGGCAGAAGACAGCAAGTAAAGGGAAGCACCAACTGGTGGGTGTGTCTGAAAAATAAGGTCGGATTCTTTTCGCGGCTGTACATTGGTTGCCAGACCAGGGACGGGAACCTAGAGGAGTTCTTTCGCCATGAGAACCAAGCATGCCCTCCAGCACTCTCTGATGATGGTAGACTGCGCTTAAGTACTAAGAGTGACCTACTTCAATGCCTAGAAAACCTATCTGAAGTCCATGATGACGCTCCTGTTACAAACTGTATAGTTATTGATGGGGCTGCCATAGTTCACATGTTGAAGCCCGGTGCTGCAAAGAACTTTGATGAGTATGCTAGTCAGATATTCATTCCCTACCTGTCCACAAAACTGCAGCAAGTGACACGCCTGGATCTAGTGTGGGACACCTACAAGCAGGATTCGCTGAAAGGCATGGCAAGAACAAAACGAGGACAAGGAGTGCGCAGACGTGTTGTAGCTGCAACTGTCATACCAAGAAATTGGCCAAGTTTCCTCCGTGTGGACTGCAACAAGACGGAGTTGTTTAGGTTCCTGTCTGAAGCTGCCCTCCGGTGGTTCAACATGGAGGGAAACAGCTAATCATCATCAGCTAATCATCATCGATGGAGAGAGAGTCCTCAGTAAGCCGCCACTGGATGACCTGACATCACTCGCTCCATGCCACCATGAGGAAGCCGACACTCGCATGTTGCTGCATGTGTCACATGCTGCACAGCATGGCCACCGCAAGATCATGCTTCGGACGGCTGACACAGACGTTGTGGTGTTGGCCGTGTCTGTGGTACCGGAGCTGCAACCTGGAGATGAACTCTGGATGGCATTCGGAACTGGAAAGGGATTTCGGTACTTGTCAGCACACGAAATAGCAGCTGCGCTTGGTCGACAGAAGGCTCAGGCATTGCCGATGTTTCACGCTCTGACTGGGTGCGACACCGTATCCAGCTTTACTGGGCATGGTAAGAAGACTGCCTGGACCATCTGGGCTGTGTTTCCGGAATTAACAGCTGCGCTGCTGAAGGTTTCTTCAGCACCAATTATGTACTGTACCAGAATGTGTCATGTCTACCATTGAAAGGTTCGTCATCCTCTTGTACGACCGAACAAGCATCAGCTCTGACATACATATAGCTCGAGAGAAGATGTTTGCAAAGAACAACAACGTGCCGTTGATTCCACCAACAGGGGCAGCTCTAGAACAGCATGTGAAGAGGGCGACCTACCAGGGAGGTCATGTGTGGGGACCGACACTTCTACCAAATCCAGATCTCCCTTGCCCCACTAACTGGGGATGGACCAAGACTGGTGACCGCCTGTACGAACCACACTGGACGAACCAACCCGAAGCATCAAAGGCCTGTCAAGAGCTGATTTCATGCAAGTGCACAAAAGGATGTATGAAGCGCTGCACCTGCAGAAAGGCTGAACTTCCATGTACGGCCTTATGTGCGTGTGAGGGGAATTGTTCTTCTCAGTAGTGATACGTAACATGTAGTTATTGCTGTTGTTCTTGTGTAAATAAAATATCAATCAATTCAATTTGGGACCAAAGTCGATACTCTACGAGCATTTTGATATTTTTATATTTTTTCTATAAACCTATTTTATAGATTGAAATATCAATATTCCACCTATCACTTATAAAGTAGATGTTACTCTTCTGACTGTAAGCTTCAATTTGAGACCAAATTTGATACTCTAAGAGCATTTTGATATTTTTCAATTTTTTCAATTTTTTCAATAAACCTATTTTATAGATTGAAATATCAATATTCCCACTACCACTTATAAAGTAGATGTTACTCCTCTGACTGTAAGCTTCAATTTGAGACAAAAGTTGATACTCTTAGAGCATTTTCATATTTTTCAATTTTTCGGCCGCCATCTTGGCCGCCATCTTGAAAATAATAAAATTTCGTGATGCCTCCATATCCAAATCTTTTTACAATCTATTTAGCTATCTCTGTGCCAATTTTCATGCTTGTATCAAAAAATGAACAATTCACGTCGATATGGCAGCTATACCGCCCCACTATGAAGCGCAGGAACCCGCAGGAGGGAATCACGATCACATGTTTTTTCACAATTGATTTTTTTATTTCTTTCCCTAATTTAATTTTGTGTAGCTAGCCCCTTCATAATTGTTATTTGAAATTCAATAGAATTAAATAGACAATGGAGTTCATTATCTTAGTCCTATGTTGCATGGGAATAGTCATACACTCCAGATTTTTCAAATTCTTTCGTTTACACCAGAAACGGACTTCTATACAAAAATGCACAGCGCCATTTTTGACGAACAACAATTCTTTGTTTGAGTTTCGTTTTCAGTTTGACATTTACACATACAAATTCATTCTGTTTGCATGAGCAATCGTTGTGGCCAATTTCGGCCTGTAATGAATTAATTACATTATCGATTAATTAATCGTATATATTTCTTACTTTATGTGAGTTCGAACGACTGTTCAGAATCGACCTACGGTCGACCCCTCTGCAGCATCCCGCCTCATTTGCTGGATTTGGTGAAGGAGGGAGTTGCTGTCTCATCTTCTCCTGCACTCGTATCCAGCCACGTGTGGCTGGTTAGAGACTTTGCACAGGAATCTGTCCAGCTGGTTCTTCAAGTTATTCAGGTCGGTGTGATTGAGATTCCTCACTTCTTTTGGTACGACATTGAAAAGCTTTGGGCCTCATATTCTGAGGGTATTTTCCATCCTCGTTTTCATGGCCCCTTGTCCCACCACAGCTGGAACAGTACAAAGTCTGCCTCTTCTCTCATTCAAGTTTGTTTCTATTCCATTTCTAAGGTTAGGGACAGAGCCCTCAAGTATTTTTCAAATGTATATTATTGTGTACCGATCGTGCCTTCTTTCGAGAGAGTAGAGTTTCAGGGATTGTAGTCAAGACCAGTAGTCTTCACCTTCCGTGTCCTCTATCTTAGACGTAAAAGTCCTTTGTATAGCTTCAATGTTCGCAATGTCTCGTTTTCTGTATGGGCTTGCGAGTGCTGAGCAATACTCAATTATCGGTAGGACTAGACTCTTCCATAATTTGAGCATGATGTTTGCTTTTCTGCTGCGGAAGCTCCTCCACATGATTCCTATTATTTTTGAGTGGTTGTTGTAATTTTGATGTTATTGTGCTCTCTGAATTCTGTATCCGTCGACATTATTATTCCAAGATCCTTGACTCGTGGATTTGGTGTTATCTCTTTGGCTTGCAGAGTTTTGACCTTTATTCTGTAGCTCCTTGTTATTACCATCTCTTAGGAGTTGGAATTTTTCTTCGTTGAATTTCATATTGTTGTCTTCTGCCTACTGGAATAATGTTTCAATGTCATTTTGTAATCTTTCTACGTCACCTTCACTCAATATTTCCTTCCATATCTTTGTGTAATCTGCGAAACATGATACAATACTGTCATTGATATCTGCACCAATATCTGCAATCATTATTATGAACAGCAAGGGAGCTAGTATGTCCCTTGTGTGAAAGAGTTCTCTACTTCTGAGACTTCCGATTTGACTCCATTTACCATCACTCTGTGTTGTTTGTGTCAAGAAATTAAATATCCATCTTCCTAGCTTTCCAGTAATTCCTGTATTCTTAGGTTTGTGTGCTATAATTCCATGGTCACATTTATCGAAGGCTTTAGCAAAGTCAGTATATATTACATCTATATTTTGTTCTCGACAGAGTGTTTCCAATATTTTCGCCTGGTGGTCTAATAGCTGTGATAGGCATGACCTTCCAGCCTTGAAGCCATGTTGATTTGGCTTGTATAAGTACTTTTCTTGTAGGTAGTAGGTAGTTTTGACTCTAATTATACGTTCAAAGCCCTTTATAAGGTGGGAGGTGAGAACTACCGGCCGATAATTCTTGGGCATTGCTCTGTTACCGCCTTTGAATAAGGGGGCAATGTTCGCGTTCTTTAATGAAAGAGGAATTTGTCCTGTGTCGAGTGATTCCCTCCGTAGTAAGTATAGGGGTTTGGCAATACTCCCTTTACATTTCTTCAGAAACTTGGCACTCCATGTGGATGGCCCTGGTGCCGAATTGTCTCGCATCTGTGATAGTCTTAATTACATCTCGTTCCGAGAACTCAAGTCCATGAATAGGTTTGTGCAAGAATTTGTCCTTGGCTGATTTGCATCAATGTCGAAAAATTAATCTGCGTTTTCTACTTTCATCTCAGACTTAGGGATGCTAAACACAGAGTTAAGTTGTTCCTTAAGCAGTTCACTCATTGTTTTTCGGTCATTTATGTGTTTTGCCTCACCGCCTATCAACGGACCAATACTCTCTTTACACTGCAGTTTCCTTTTCGCAAACGTGTAGAAGTGTTTTGGGTTATTTTTTATGCTTTCTGCTACCATATTTTCATCGTTTGTCTTATGTATGGATGTTTGATTTAGGTCCATTTCTATTTCGCTTAGTTTCCTCTCTAATCTGAGTCTCCTTGCATCAGTTCTGCATCTGTGGAGATGTTTTACGTTTGCTTCCGTTGTCTAAATAGTGTCGTGATTTTTCTCTCGAGCTTGCTACGTTTTCTTTGGTGTCTCTCTGGAACATACTTCAGTAATATAGGTTTGGTTTCAGTGTCCATTATACAGAGTATTTGTTCTGGAGTCTTCTCGTGAAGTAGCAATTCCCATTTTACTTCCTTTAATCTTAATTTATACTTTCTCAATCTACTTTCTTTGAATTTATGTTTAAGCCTTCAGATATTCCTTCTGACTCGCGAGGATGCATTTTCGGACTTCTGGGTTCTGACTTCTGTTGTATATCGATTAGGTTATGGTCGGAGAAATTTGAGTGCACTACCTTTTTATTCATTATTATCTCATTGTTATTTATCAATATTAAATCCAAAACGTTCTCTTTTCTAGTGAAAAAATAAATACATACACACACACACACATATAAGGGGTTCCCAAAAACCTTAGCCCCTCATTTGCAGCTTACATGTTTACTTATATCGAAATAGGTTTTAGTGATTATAAAAATATATAAAATTCTTTATTTATTGCAGGTATTAAAATTACTCTAGCTGATAAAGTGACAATATAATGGCTTCTCAATTAATTGGTGATTCGGAGAAGCAACGTGTGATAGATCGCATACGAGCAATAACATTTCGGGAAGCTCGTGATGCTGGAGCCACCTTTATAACACGTTCATGAGTTGCCAAAAAGTTGCGAAGAAGTGAGGACTTCGTCTAAAGAAATTGGAATAAAACTTTGGATGAATGTGAAATGGGTAGGTACAACCAAATCTGGGCGCCCAAATTTGCCACTCTCTCAGGAAACAAACGACATCATTGAAAGCGGTACGCGTAAGCGGAAAAACAGCTGTGCTAAACTTTCTAGAGAGATCGAAGTGTTGAGAGGAAAGATCGTTAATGGTGAGATCATTCGACTGTACCGTCATAGGCAAGGTTTAAAGCCTTGGCATGAACTTCCAAAGCCAAGAAAAACTCAACTTAACATCGATGACAGAATGTGGTTTGCCCATTATCTTGAAGATTGGAACGTGGAAGATTTCATGCATTTAGCCGTCTCCGATAAATTTTTTATTTACGTAACACGTCGGCCTAACAACCAAAATGATCGAGTGTGGGCCACAACACCAGATGAAATCGATGACAATGAACATTATCGCGAATTATTAAAAAGTCCAGACTGTGTTGGTGTGTTTGTTTTGTTCACTGCAAAGAAGCTCATGTGGGTGCTGAAACCAAATGGTCAGAGTTGGGATGGACAGTATTTTCGTGATATTATTCTATCCCAGCATGTCATTCCTTTTCTAAGAAACCCAAACAATATTATGGATTTCGATCAGGTCACACTTCTGCACGATAAGGTCCCCTGCTTTAAGACATTAGCCACTCAACAGTTGTTGCGGAACCATGCGATCGATTTCTTTGGAAATGAAGAATGGCCAGGAAATTCTCCTGACCTGAACGTCTGTGAACACATTGGATCAGTTATAAAGGACAAGGTTGAATGTCTCTTGTTTCAAGAACCTGCAGCAAATCGATTTTCGAAGGATACAATGACGCAACACATTGAAACTCTTTTAGCAAATTTGCGTAACGATCAAGATCTATTCACGTCACTTTTGGCAAGCTACCCAAAGCGAATTCAGGCTGTCTTGGAAGCCAATGGTGGGAACACCAAGTTTTAATTGTTTCTCATTAAATGCAGGATTAAATTCTCTTTTGTAAGGTATGTTTAGTTTTACTGTACCTCTAATGGTTTAGGCCATGGGTGGGGGGCTAAGGTTTATTGGAGCCCGTATATATATAAATAAATAAATATGTATATATATATATATATATCCACACACACACATATATATATATATATATATATATATATATATATATATATATATATATATACACACACATATATATATATATATACACACATATATATATTATACATATATAATATATATATATAATATATATATATATATATATATAGCATATATAACTGCAATGACCGCGCAGTATATAAATGAATAGAAACGACATAAGTTAAGTAACGTTTCTGCACACGAGGAGGAGAGATAACGAATAATGAAAAATGAGGCGAACCGCCCAGGAATCGAACCCAATTGCTCGTGTGCAGAAACGTTCCTTAACACTTATGTCGTTTCTATTCATATATATATATGTGTGTGTGTGTGTGTGGGGGATGAATTTCACAATTAACACGTGAAATGAATGAATGATGCAAACCTACAAGGAAAAAGAAAAACGATTCCAAGGCCTTTCGTGTATCCAGAGCTACACCTCGTCAAACAATGAAGAGAGAAGGCAAGAAGCCCATAAATATATACAACGTAGAGGAAGCCAAAACAATTAGCACATACTTAACAAGAGTTAGTGAGAGGCAAAAAGAATTTTAACAAGATATTGTAAATTTTATACATTCCCACACTGTTATTGAAATTTTTTTTAAAATGGATAAATGCACATTCTAAAATATTTCTTTCAATTATATCTCTGTTTTCAACAAGCGCTTTAGAACTATCCTACTTGATGCTATGATTACATCTATACATATGGTTAAACAATGCATTGGAATTATTTGCTGTTCTACACGCATATTTATGCTGTTTTACTCTAATTCCTAACGGTTTACCCGTTTGGCCTATATATATATACTGAGTTACATTGTGTACATCCGATCGAATACACACAACCAACAACAGTATCCAGGCTATTCTTTATTAGGCTTGATTTTACAGTATTATTATACTCAAAGACTACATTGATAGCAATTGCTTTAAGTAAAGTCAGAAGATATTGAAAATTAACATGGTAAGGTAGGCTAAGGATATTTTTACGCTCAAATTCCTTTACAGTTACATTATTATAATACCTAGCTATTCTTCGCTTTTCTAAGACAGTTATCTAAAAATGAAATAGGATAACATAATTTAGTACCAATATTCATGATATTGCATAACTCGGAATCCAAAAATTCAGGACTGACAACTCTCAATACTCTAAGAAACATAGCAGAGAAAATAGAGGATTTAATAGAGGGATGATGGTCAGAATAAAAATGCACATAAGTTATTATTAGTAGGCTTACGATAGACTTCAAATTTGAACTGATTAGAGCATCTCCAAATTTTTAGATCCAGAGAAGATAAGCTTCCATCATTTTCTTTTTCAACTGTGAAGTTAATAGATGGGACTAAATTTTTGAGCCTACTAAGAAATAAGTCAACATCCAAATTATTAGGCCAACCGCATAAAATATCATCTATACACCTGTACCAAACCAGGTTAAAATTAACAATCGTAGGCAAAATTCTACTTTCAAAAAATTACATATATATATATATATATATATATATATATATATATATATATATATGTTAGCTAGTACAAGTGAAAGGGGATTTCCATCGCCAATCCAAACGACATAGCATAAAACTTATTTTCAAACTGAAATTTACAATCTTTGACAGAAAGCTTAATTAACTCAATAAGAGTGTTGTGTTGAACAGGGAAAGAATATTCAGAGATCTTATCTTTTAAAAATTCAAGTAGGTCATCAACAGGAATTTTGTGAATAACCAGCATACATCAAAACTTACCTGCTGCTCTTTTTACAACCATATTCCCTTCTCTCCGATCGATTTTTAGGAGTTACCGTTCTGTTATTGCTCATGCACATTCTATTAAGAACCAATTCGATTTCCTTAGGAACTGTTTTGTGAAAAAGTCATCCCTATATCCCTGCTTGGAAGACGATACCGTATGTTGGACGATACACCGTTTGGTGACACCGAAAGAATTATTTTAAAGAAACATATTAATATAGCCCGCATCGAAGTGAAGAACGCCTTCAGAAAGTCTGAAGTAAGAAAAGATATTTTTTTCCCACCGTTCCTCGTGTTTGGAGTACACTTTTGGACGATATTTACAACAACTTACGTAGAAGATGCAGAACTCAGAGCAGAAATTTAAACAATAGACTGGAGGATTTAATTCGTAATAGTTACTGGACTAAAAAAAGTGATTTTGGCAATATTGTTAACTTGTCGTCCTATGAGCTAGACTTCAATACGAAATGTGCGCTAGGTTTTGGGTTAGGATTCTCTGTCCCAAAAAAGCCCAGCAGTTTACTGATTGCCAAGTCTTTTATCAATTTTGAGAAACATAGTAATATATCCGAAAGTGAGGTGACTTTAGCCAAAGGTTGTGTGTATAGTGCTTTTAATACGAGGTATGAATCGAATTATCGTTTGAGGTTTGAAAAAGCCCTAAAACACTTAAAAATAACGATTCACTACATATTACTAAAGCGGACAAATCTAATTCGATCGTCATCATGGACAAAAACAATTATGTTGAAAAGATGAATACGTTATCGAGTGATCGTGACACGTACAAACCTCTAAACAGAGACCCACTGGAGGATGTTAATAAAATGTTTAAAGAAAATTAAGAGAAATATTAAAAAATATAATGGGCTTTCGCAGCAGTTTCGTAGTATCGATCCGTCACTGCCATATCTGTACGGCTTAGTAAAAACACGCAAAGTTAATAATCCCATGAGGCCTATTGTTAGCTCAGTAGGCTCCGTAACCTATAAGCCACCAAAATGTTTAGTTAGTTTATTAACGCCGATAGATGGCTCTATTTCTAAGTCACATATTGTAAATAGCATGGATCTTATTGACATATTGAAGGTTCGTAATAACCCTAATTTCAAATTGGTAAGTTTTGATGTGTGCTCGTTATTCACAAAAGTCCCTGTTGATGACCTACTTGATTTTTTAAAAGATAAGATCTCTGAATATTCTTTCCCTGTTCAACACAACACTCTTATTGAGTTAATTAAGCTTTGTGTCAAAGACTGTAAATTTCAGTTTGAAAATAAGTTTTATGCTATGTCGTTTGGATTGGCGATGGGAAATCCCCTTTCACCTGTACTAGCTAACTTTTATATATGGAATTTTTTGAAAGTTGAATTTTGCCTACGATTGTTAATTTTAACCTGGTTTGGTACAGATATATAGATGATATTTTATGCCTTTGGCCTAATAATTTGGATGTTGACTTATTTCTTAGTAGGCTCAAAAATTTAGTCCCATCTATTAACTTCACAGTTGAAAAAGAAAATGATGGAAGCTTATCTTTTCTGGATCTAAAAATTTGGAGATGCTCTAATCAGTTCAAATTTGAAGTCTATCGTAAGCCTACTAATAATAACTCTTATGTGCATTTTTATTCTAACCATCATGCCTCGATTAAATCCTCTATTTTCTCTGCTATGTTTCTTAGAGTATTGAGAGTTGTCAGTCCTGAATTTTTGGATTCCGAGTTATGCAATATCATGAATATTGGTACTAAATTATTTTATCCTATTTCATTTTTAGATAACTGTCTTAGAAAAGCGAAGAATAGGTATTATAATAATGTAACTGTAAAAGAATTTGAGCGTAAAAATATCCTTAGCCTACCTTACCATGTTAATTTTCAATATCTTTCGACTTTACTTAAAGCAATTGGCATCAATGTAGTCTTTAAGTATAATAATACTGTTAAATCACGCCTAATATAGAATAGCCCGGATACTGTTGCTGGTTGTGTGTATTCGATCAGATGTACACAATGTAACTCAGTATATATAGGCCAAACGGGTAAAACGTTAGATGTTAAGGTAAAACAGCATAAATATGCGTGTGGAACAACAAATAATTCCAATGCATTGTTTAACCATATATATAGATGTAATCATAGCATCAAGTGGGATAGTTCTAAAGCGCTTGTTGAAAACAGAGATATAATTGAAAGAAATATTCTAGAATGTGCATTTATCCATTTTAAAAACAATTTCAGTAACAGTGCGGGAATGTATAAAATTGACAATATCTTGTTAAAATTCCTTTTGCCTCTCATTAACTCTTGTTAAGCATGAGCTAATTGTTTTGGTTTCAGCTACGTTGTATATATTTATGGGCATCTTGCCTTCTCTCTTCATTCCCTGACGAGGTGTAGCTCTGAATACACGAAAGGCCTTGGAATCGTTTTTCTTTTTCTTTGTGGGTTTGCATCATACTTACTTTTGTTGAGTTTGAACGACGGTTCAGGATCGACCTGCGGTCGACCCCTCTGCAGCATCCCGCCTCATTTGCGGGACTTGGTGAAGGAGGGAATTGCTCTCTGATCTCCTCCTGCCCTCGTAGCCAGCCACGCATGGCTGGTCAGGGACTTTGCACAAGAATCTGCCCAGCTGGTTTTTGAAGTAAATCAGGTCGGTGTGCTGGAGATTCCTCACTTCTTTTGGAAGGACATTGAAATGCTTTGGGCCCCGTATTCTGAGGGTATTTTCCATCCTCTTTTTCCTGGCCCATTGTCCCACCGCAGCTGGGACCGTACAAAATCTGCCTCTTCTCTCATTCCAGTTTGTTTCTATTTCATTTCTGAGGTTAGGGACATAGCCCTCAAATATTTTCCATATGTAAATTATTGTGTACCGCTCGCGCCTTCTTTCAAGAGAGTAGAGTTTCAGGGATTGTAGTCGAGACCAGTAGTCGTCACCTTCCGTTTCCTCTATCTTAGACGTAAAAGTCCTTTGTATACCTTCAATGCTCGCAATGTCTCTTTTCCTGTGTGGGCTTGTGAGTACTGAGCAATACTCAATTATTGGTAGGACTAGACTCTTCCATAAATTAAGCATGATGTTTGCTTTTCTGCTGCGGAAGCTCCTCCAGATGATTCCCATTATTTTTCTAGCCGTTGTGATTTTGATTTTATAGTGCTCTCTGAATTCTGCATCCGACGACATTATTACTCCAAGATCCCTGGCTTGCGGATTTGGTGTTATCTCTTTGGCTTGCGGAGTTTTGTACCCTTTTACCTGTAGCTCTTTGTTATTACCATATCTTAGAAGTTGGAATTTTTCTTCGTTGAACTTCATATTGTTGTCTTCTGCCCACTGGAATAATGTTTCAATGTCGTTTTGTATATTTCTTATGTCATCTTCGTTCAATATTTCCTTACATATCTTTGTGTCATTTGCGAAACATGATACAATACTGTCCTTAATATCTGCATCAATATCTGCAATTATTATTATGAACAGCAAGGGAGCTAATACTGTCCCTTGTGGGACAGAGCTTACGACTTCTGAGACTTCCGATTTAACTCCGTTTACCACCACTCTTTGCGTTCTTTGCATCAAGAAATTAATATCCACCTTCCTAACTTTCCAGTAATTCCTGTATCCTTAAGTTTGTGTGCTATGATTCCATGGTCACATTTTTCGAAGGCTTTAGCAAAGTCAGTATATATTACATCAATGTTTTGTCCTCGACAAAATGTTCCTAATATTTTCCCCTGGGGGTCTAGTAGCCGTGACAGGCATGATCTACCCGCCCTGAAGCCATGTTGATTTGGGTTGTATATATCTTTTTCTTTTAGGTAGTAGGTAGTTTTGCCTCCAATTATGCGTTCAAAACACTTCTTTAAGGGGGAGTGGAATTTGTCCTGTGTGAAGTGATTTCCTCCATAGTAAGTATAGCGGTTTTACAATACTCTCTTTGCATTTCTTCAGAAATGTGGCACTCCATGTGTCTGGCCCTGGCGCTGAATTGTCTCGCATCGGTCATAAAGCCGTAATTCCATCTCCTTCCGTGAACTCGAAGTCCATTAATAGGTTTGTGCCGGGATTTGTTCTTGGTTGATCTGTATCAATGTCGAAAAACTCGTCTGGGTTTTCCACTTCCATCTCGGACTTAGGGGTGCTAAACACAGATTTAAATTGTTCCCTAAGCAATTCACTTATGTCTTTCCGGTCATTTGTGTATTAGGCCTCCCCGTCTATCAACGGTCCAATACTCTCCTTACACTGCATTTTCCTTTTCACAAACGTGTCGAAGTATTTTGGGTTACTTTTTATGTTTTCTGCTACCTTGTTTTCCTCTCGTTTGTCTTATGTATGAATGTTTGCTTTAGGTCCATTTCTATTTCGCCAAGTTTCCTCTCTAATTTGAGTCTCTTTGCATCAGTTCTGCATCTGTGGAGATGTTTTACGGTTTGTCTTCATTGTCTGAATAGAGTCCTGATTTTCTTCTCGAGCTTGCTACGTTTTCTTTCCTGTCTCTCTGGAATATGTTTCAGTATTATAGGTTTGGTTTCAGTCTCTATTATACATAGTATTTCTTGTGGAGTCTTCTCGTGTGTAGCAATTCCCAATTTACCTCCTTTAAATCTTTATTTACGTTTTCCCAATTTACTTTCTTTCAATTTATGTTTAAGCCTTCAAATATTCATCTGCCTCTCTAGGATGCATTTTCGGACCTCTGGGTGCTAACTTCAATTGTATATCGATGAGGTTATGGTCGGAGAACTGTGTGCGCGTTACTTTTTTATTTATTATTATCTCGTTGTTATTTGTCCAGATTAAATCCAAAACGTTCTCCTTTCTCGTGGCTTCACCGATTTCCTGGGTAAAGGCGTAATGTTCCATAATATCTAATAGCATTGTTGCTTGGGTTATGTCATCTTTAGTAATGTTGCCATGAAACGGGAGGTGCCCCCTTGGGGCATTCGTTTCTGCGAGTATGTAGAAGAATTACGGCATTTGGAAGAGTGAGGTCCATGGTGTAATGGTATCGCGTCTGACCGGCAATCGGAAGATCCCGGGTTCGATTCCCAGGTGGTTACCTCATTTTTTCATTTGTTTCGTTCTCTCTCTCTCGTCTTGCGCGGAATATCTCCTATACAAGCGTCGTTCTTTACGTTATTTATACTGCGTGTTCTTTGCAGTTGAATGTGTATATATATATATATATTAACCACTCTGTCTATGGCCTGGGTTGGTTCGAAGTCAACGGGGGTTCTGGTTAGGTTGCAGCAACGGATTTGTTACTTGCAGTAGTTTCTTCTATATTACTCTCCGAGTTCTTCTATAGTGGCTCGAAGGATTCTGGGGAGGCTTATTAAATTCTCTGAGGGTTCCCTGATTCTTCTTGTAACGTATCGGGAGACTTTAATGACTAAGTTCTCTGAAGAGAGCACGGCTCGAAGGAGGAAATAGAGACTAAGTTAGATCAGTCTTGTTAGAATGAACATGGAAGAAGTTTTGTGGTTTTATATACCCATAATCTGCTAACATCATTATTATTAAATTTTGAAAAGGCTGTATTATTTTTGCACAATATTTAAAAATAAAGTAAACTTTTTGCTGTCGCAATGTTTAAACAGATAAACAGGATATAGGAAGAGGAAGCCATATTTTTATCTTAAACCGCGTATTTTCAGATCTGATGTTTTCCGGGTTTGCAAAGTTAAATAGAAGTGGAAATTGAACTATGCATCTTTACACTAAAATATGCATATGGGCAAAAATTAAAGGGTTAAGATTTACAATAAAATGCTTAGGCAAGACACGACTTCACCCTCCACAACGAAGAGAGAATGCATACAAAACACGAACATTGAAAAATCCAATCGGGGTTCATTATCAAGCTAAATCTAAAAAAATTGATTAAGAAATTTCGAAAAGAACACGTCACCAATTATTTGGCAAAATAGGAAGCAAATCAAGAATTTAACCCAACGAAAAAATAATAATAATAAAAACGAATAATAATATCGCCGAGTGTACATTTCTAAATGGCGACATAATGAAGGGTCGTACATTGAGTACAATTCCAAGTACATCACTGTGTACATTGTAATTTTGGTTTATTACAACTATAATTATAATTACCAATTAATTCACATTCGCTTATTATCGTTAATTACAGTTTCATTAAAATACATTAATTACATTATATTAAATTATTACATTTAATTACAATTTTAGCAAATTGTTAATTGACATATCTAATACTGAAGTAATCTAAATAGGTGATACAATTTATATAATGAAGGAGAGTTAACCGTTGTTCTATAATTTAAAGGGGATTAACAGCAATGTTATATATTTATAGTTAATAATTACGCCAAATTATGTCAAATATTATTAGAACATGGTTCGTTATCAGAGTTTGAAAGTCTAATTAGCCAGTGATGAGGAAAGCGGAGAAAAATACGGTGCACTTTTCATTGGAAGTACGCGAACATTTATAATAACGTGATACATAAATAATATAGAATTTGAATGACAATTAGGTACAAGTAGTAAGTACAAGTAATGAGAACGGGGATAACTATGTGACGTAAGCAGATAACGAACGAGTGGCTTGGCAGGGAAACAATACAGTATATTATAATAATATAACATAACATCATAACGTTATAAATTGGTAGCAGAAGCAAGAGAGAGATTTCGAATTCAGATGCTTGCTTTTGGCGGCGTCATCGGAATTCGAACATTCGTATCAGCATTAACGAATAACTTGCGAGAAGTGAAATAATTAAAAGAAAAAGTAAAAGGAATACATGTGGACGAATGCACAAAGTATTGTATACATGTCGGTACGTAACACAATAGGTTGTGTGCGTAATATCGACACGAGTAAACATGGACTGATAGGTTAATAGGGCATAAGTAGACAATAGGTAGATGAATGAATAAGTAATAAAATTAATAAAGGACAGCGGTCAAGAAAGGACATGGATGTGTGAATGAATATGGTCGAATAATATTTATACTGCATAACACCAGACAGGACACAACATATAAATAATGACTTATAGAGAATGAAGTTTTTATTATTATTAAAGAATTTACCATACATTGAATACGAAAGATACCTACATACTAAATACATGATTCAGTATTCAAGGTATGGAAAACGTGAAGAGAATTAAGTTACTTTATGACGTCATAGTTTATGAAATTATGCAATACGTTAATTCATAATTAATAGGCCATAGTTATTTAATTCGTACGTACAGCACAAGTCATTATTGGGAGAATTTAGAAGAAACGAATTAGAGCAATACAGTAATGAAAGGTTTATAGCCATTGTACAAAGAGTCAGTGAAACTATTAATTAAATATATATGCTTACACGAGTATACATTAAATATTAAGGAATTGGGTACATTTGAGGAAGAATTAAGTAAATGAATAAAGAAGTACAAACAAGGGATCAAATCATGCTACATGCAATGTGCATGCATACTGTAATCTAATAAAATTTAGGGATGAGGGTTAGATGCAAGACAACAATAACTACTTATCATAAAGTCTATAATAAATGGAAAATGGAGATATGGGTAATATTGTGATGGAAATGTTAAACGATCTAAACCGATGAGTGTCTTGTTTGTACTTCAAGGGAATGAAATTAAGGGATATTCGCTTCTCACAACGAACCTCCAATGACACAAACATGGATACGACTGAACCATAGAAATGGTAGGTCGCATGATTGTGAAACTGCAAAAATAGAAAGCAAATCAAAATTTTATCCAAACTCGCGTTAGGCGATTTTGGTTTTTATGTAAAAATTAATATTTTAATATAAAGATTATATAGGAATTATTCATTGTTCATTTTTACATATATACACACACACACATATATATATATATATATAATGCACATACATATATATATATATATACACACATATATATATATACATACATATATATACGCACACATATATATACATTCAAATATATAATATATATACACACACATATATATACACACATATATATATATATATATATATATATATATATATATATATATATATATATATATACATATATATATATATATGATACACACACACATATATATATATATATATATATATACACATACACACATATATTTACACACATATATACAGTATAGTGGTGGACCGGATGTCAGTTTTTCAACATCTGCGGATGCGGATCTTTAATTTTAATATCCGCGGATGGGGATGCGGATGCGGATATTTAGTTAATCTATCAATATAATATAAAATTATGAATATATGACATAATTTTTCAAATTTCGTCATATTACTATTATGGCAGGCAATGCATAATTATTAAAATTAATACTAATGTTTTCATTCTGATAAAAACAATAACTTCTCAAGAGTTTCAGCCACAGAAAATTCAATGAAACAAGTTTCATTCAATTTTCAGTGTTACCAGGTATTTATATTTTGAGGTTTATATATTTGTTTGTTCATTAATAATTAATACTTTACATGAAATGTGCATAACTGGGCCTTATAAGCTACTTTATAAGCTAATTTAATTGTAAATTGCATAATTTATTAGAGGTATTATCCGCATAACATCCGCAGTCAGAAGTGCGGATGCGGATGTTAAAAATGATGCGGATGCGGATATCCGATCCACCACTAAGACAGTACCGTGCAAAAGTATGACCCTCTAGTCTGCATAAATTGGACTTGAGGGTTGATTTATTACATTACTTATAACGCATGTGTTTAAAGATCTAGCGAACTATTGATGATGGATCTGCAATAAATGCTCCTAAGTTTTTGTCATATCAGTATTTACAATTAAAAGTATTGACTTATTCACTTAAATTCTGAGAAACAAATTTATCCAAAACGTTTCTCATTATAATCCTAATTCATGCTGTTTTTTTTCTTTCACAGGCTTAAGAAATGACGAAAAGTACAATTTCTGATGAGATTAGATATAAAATAATACATTTGCATCGTGAGGGATTGAGTCAAAGAAAAATAAGTGAATCTACAGGTGTTTCCAAAACTGGTGTATAAACAATCTTGGCTCGTCAGAGATCAAATGGCATTCCCAGTTGGTCGTCCTAGATTAGAGAGGCCTTCTAAGCTTTCTCCATCTGATCTACAATATCTAAAGATTACTGCCCTTCGAGACAGAGGCAAATCTAGCACTTCACTTGCAGCAGATCTCGAAAAAACAACAGGTGTCTCAGTTGATCCCTCTAATGTACGAAGGAAGCTTAACTCAGTAGATCTCAGATGTCCAATACTTGTGTTCCTTCCAAAGCATATTTTCTTCTCTTCTCTTTATTTCCATTCCTTAAAAGTGGTTTTTTTGCTGCAACACTTCCTTTAAGACCTACCGTACTGAGTTAAACTTCCTTAGTACAGTAGTGAGATCAACTGAGACACCTGTTGTTTTTTCGAGATCTGCTGCAAGTGAAGTGCTGGATTTGCAGCTGTCTCGAAGGACAGTAATCTTTAGATATTGTAGATCAGATGGAGAAAGCTTAGAAGGCCTCTATAATCTAGGACAATCAACTTGGGGTCCCATTTGAGCTCTGACGAGCCAAGATTGTTTTTACACCAGTTTCGGAAACACCTGTAGATTCATTTATTTTTCTTTGACTCAATCCCTCACCATGCAAATGTATTATTTTATATCTAGTCTCATCAGAAATTGTACTTTTCGTCATTTCTTAAGCACGTGAAAGAAAAAACAGCATGAATTAGGATTATAATGAGAAACGTTTTGGATAAATTTGTTTTTCAGAATTTAAGTGAATATGTCAATACTTTTAATTCTAAATACTGATATAACAATAGCTTAGGAGCATTTACTGCAGATCCATCATCAATAGTTCGCTAGATCTTTAAACACATGCGTTATAAGTAATATAATAAATCTACAGATCTACAGAAGCTAAGACTAACAAAGACCCTAAGATCCACTCTAAGGTTAGCCCGAGAGAAAGGAAAGAGGAGGGGGTTAAAAGAGGAGAATAAGGGGTTAAGTAAGTAGCGAAACCTATCATTCTTGGGTTAAAATTCATTCAGAAAAAGAAAGACACCATCATCATCAGTCGGCCACTGCCGACAAGTCAGAAAATAGTCGGAGAGAATAGGAAAGGGGTGAAAGATGAAAAGAAGTAAAATAAGAACGCTTACAAACCATCAAACACAGTCTTAACTCACTGTCATACCAGACATACAAGTAAAGAGAGTTACAGACATGCGAGTAAGGGGAGGATAAGAAAGAAAAAAAGTAGGTAAAGTAAAACAAAAAGCGGGTTAGTTTACACTACGAGCTACATCTACGATCGTGTTAGTCTAATTTTTTTTTTTTTGCTGGTATCACACACTGGCATGTCACAAGCTGGCATTATCGTCAACAGACTCATCCTCGATCACCACCCCGAGAGCTCCTGCTGCTAAATGTTTTATTTATAGTGCGTGGCTAAAAAGTGAAGAAATAAAGAGAGAACCAGATTTACACTATTCTACTGGGTGATCCAGATAAATGGGACCCATAAAAAAAAGCCAAATATTCTTAATATTTAATTCCTTTCATAAAAACTATATATCATTCGAAAGAGTAGAGTTACAAGTTTATTATGAAATATTTATTTTTTAAAAATGACTCCTTTCAAATGTGCTCCATTAGTTGCCAAGCATTCCAGTGTTCTCGCTTGTAAGTTCTGCATCACTTTTGCAAGAGTGTGCGATGGTATGGCCTGTATCTCATTTGTGATGGCGGCCTTCAATTCTTGCAAGGTCGTTGGGTTATTTCTGTAGATCCTACTTTAAATATCCCCAGAGATAATAATCTAAGGGAGAAAAATCCGGAGACCTTGCGGGCCATTCAACGTCTCCAAATCTTGAGATTAACTCGCCTGGAAACGTTTGACGCAAAACTGCCATGCAGTTCCTCGTGGTATGGCATGTAGCTCCGTCTTGTTGGAACCAGTGAGTTTTCTAGACAAAGATCTCTTAATTTAGGAATAAGGAAATCGGTCAACATTTTTTCGTAGCGATTACCATTTACAGTGACGGTGTTTCCGGTGGAACCCTCGAAAAAGTACGGCCCTATGATCTGAGATGCAGTAAGACCACACCAAACAGTTACACGCTGACTATGCAACGGGACTTCGGTAATATTCGATGGATTTTCTGTTGCCCAGAAACGACAATTTTGTTTGTTTACAGTTCCATTCAAGTGAAAATGGGCTTCGTCTGACATAATCAAAGTTGCCAGAAAATTGGTGGTGTCATTTACCTTCTGTTGGATCCATTGATAGAATTGTCGTCTTCGTGCGAAATCTCCATCGTTTAGTTGTTGCACTGTTTGAATTTTATATGGAAAGAGCATTAAATTTTGCTTGAATATACGGTGTGTTGTTCCATATCCAACTCCTAACAGCTGAGAAGCACGTGATGCTTATGTTAGGATTATCCTGTACAATTTCATGAGTTCTGTAATGATCTCGTCTATCCTTGCTGTGCGCACTCTTCCAGTTGGTTTTCTTTTTCCAATGCTGCCAGTTAAGGAAAAATTCTGACACACCGACGGATTACTTTCTTAGAAGGTGATTTTGACATCTGAAAATTTGTCTTGAAAGATCTTTGAGCTGAAACTACACTTCCTCCATGCTCAGTTATGAAACGCAGCTGTTCCACAGTCCATGCAGTCATCTTCAAGGGTTAGTTTTAACTAACACTTTTATTTTGTATCTTATCTTGTCTTGTCAAAACCTATACAATCCTGTACAAACTTGTAACTATCCTCTTTCGAATGATGCGTATGATTTTATAAAAGGACTTATACTTTAAGAGTTATTACAGAGTTTCTTTTGGGTCCCATTTCTCTGGATCACCCTTTATATCCATGAAATCAAAATTAGATTATATTAAGGAAATAATTATTATAAATAATAATAATGACATATTATATAAAATATAAATTAAACAGTTAACATTTACTTAAAGACTAATTATTAAATCATAATATACAATGATTAATATCATTTTAATAAATTGTTTAGGGTAACTAATATAAATTTATTTTATTTTTCAATTGAATCATTTTGCAACTTAAATCTATATTGGTAATATTATATCTAAGAATTATATTTACGTAAACTTATTTATAGTTTATTATCTATTCAAGTATATTCTAAATTTAATAGAACCATATCACATAATATGCCCAGAATAAATAACTATTAATTTATGTATTCCAGGACACATATATAATATGAGGATTTTAGAGATAACTATTCTATTTTATTACTAACAATCTATACATGGCTATACTGCATATTATATTAACGTTAATAATTTTAACGAGGGAGAGGGAGAAGTGTGAGGTTGAGAGGGAAAAGGGGGAGGCTGAGAGGGAAAAGGGGGAGGCTGAGAGGGAAAAGGGGGAGGCTGAGAGGGAAAGGGGGAGGCTGAGAGAAGGGTGATTGTTTTATTATTATATTAAACAACGTTAATATTTTTAAAATGCCTATCTAAACGGTTCTTAAACATATTAACGCTGGTAGAGTTCACGACTGGCGCGGGAAGATTATTCCATTTATCAATTACTTTAAACGTAAAGAAGTTTTTAGCGATATTAGTAATGAAACGTCTGCCACGCAACTTAAATCCGTTATTACGAGTATTGCTATTATCGAAAGTGAACAGTTTGTCAAAATTTACGTTATCGATATTATTAACGATTTTGAAAACTTCGATAAGCTTCCCCCATAATCTCCTAGTTCGAGTGAATGCAAGTCTAACTCCTTAATCCTATCTTCATAAGGCTTGTTGCGCAATGACGGAATTAGTTTCGTGGCACGACGCTGAACCCTTTCTAACCTATCAATATCCTCACGCAAATACGGACACCAAAACTGAACGGCATATTCTAAATGAGGCCTGACTAGGGACTTGTAAAGGGCCAATATAATATTCTTCGCTTTAAATTCGAAATTACGCGCTATGAAGCCTAACATCCTATTAGCTTTAGCGCAAGGCTCCAGGCACTGGTTCATAACTTTTAAATCCTTAGGTACGCGTACGCCTAAATCTACTTCTTCGTCAACGCTCGCTAGCTCTCTGTCATCCATCGTGTACGTGTAATTATTGTTACGAGAACCTATATGCAAAACTTTACATTTGTCTACGTTAAATTGCATCTGCCACTTATCCGTCCACTCCATAATCCTATTTACATCGTCTTGGAGCCTATTTCTATCGTCCTCGTTAACAACCTTACCGCCTATTTTAGTATCATCCGCGAATTTTGACACGTTACTAGTCAAAGTCAAACCTACATCTATGTCGTTAATGCAAATTACGAATAGCAATGGGCCTAACACTGAACCCTGTGGGACACCGCTACCTACATCCAACCACCCCGATTCACTACCATTAACAACGATCCTCTGTCTCCTAGCACGAAGCCATTCCTCTAACCAGTTAGCTATCTGACCGCGTATACCGTGCGCTTTAACCTTCACAATTAATCTTCTATGCGGAACTGTATCGAACGCTTTTTTAAAATTTTAATAGATAACATCAGCCGCTCTATGCCTATCGTATTCGCGCACTATTTCGTTATAAAATTCTAACAAATTAGTTAAACAAGATCTATGGCGTCGAAATCCATGCTGACTACTATTAATCGAATCGCGACTTTCTAAGTGTTCGATGATACGATCCCTAACATGGATTCCAAAAGTTTACCGACAATTGACGTTAAGCTAATGGGCCTATAATTGCTAGCTACTGTACGGTCGCCTTTTTTAAAAATGGGCGTGACGTTAGCTAATTTGAAGTCTTCAGGAATAATCCCCGTTTCCAGTGACTGATTAAAAATCTTCGTTAAGGGGCGTACGGCAACGTCTTTCAAATCTTTCAGATGTCTAGGATAAAACGCGTCAGGGCCTGGAGTCTTGTTAACTTTTAACCTATCGATATAATAAGCAATCTCACCCTCGTAAACAGTTATTTAATCCAAAATAGTTTCGCTGCTAAATGGAACGATATCGTCCACATCGGGGACATTATTAACGTCTTCTACGGTAAAAACTGTCGCAAAAAAGTTATTAAAAATACCTGCCATCGCCTGAGCGTCGGAAGCCAAAGCGCCATTAGCGTCCAAGAGAGGGCCCATATTATCTTTTATCGGCTTACGATTATTCACGTAATCGAAAAACTTTTTTGGGTTGTGTTTACTATCCGCAGCTGTAAGTATCTCTAAATTACGCTTAGCATTCCTAACTGATCTTTTAACCTGACGTCGAAGCTCGATACATCTATTAGGGTTAGCTACCGTGCCATTGCGCTTATTAAGTCTGTATGCTCTGTTACGCTCGTTTATGAACTCTCCTATTTCCCTAGTCCACCATTTAGGCCTACCATGATTTCTAGCGCGCTTGGGCTTACGAGGAATAAACTCCCTTTCGATATTCAAGAAACTATCTTTAAACGCCTCCCAATGCAAATTTGCGTCATTACCCATAAATACATAAGTCACCCCATTCCACTACTCTCATCCTATCCGCAAAACTATCAAAATTGGCCCTACGAAAATCAGAGACTTCTATTACGTTACTATCCTTAGTGTTTTCTATCAATAACTTAAACCTAAGAATTTGATGATCACTACATCCTAAACTCTCGCCAACTTCTAAACCTTCGACTATGTTTTCGCCGTTCGTCATCACCACGTCTAAAATATTATCACCGCGCGTTGGTTCGGTAGCCATCTGTCGTGAAAAATTATCTTCCATGAACTCAATCAATCTCAAACCCTGAACGTTACCAGTAAAAGTCTCGTAGTTGACGTGAGGGCAGTTAAAGTCTCTGACAACTATACTCTCCCGATTATTAATAAAGTTACTAAGAAGTGTGTAAAATCTACAATCGGTATCGAGGCGTTGAACGGGAGGTCTATAAAATACAACAAAATTGAAACTAAGACTACGCGCCCTAACTTCAACGCATATCGCATTAATTGCTGCCGGAAAATCTATCTTAACCTCGATAGCCCTAAGAGAATTACGAATATACAGCAAAACGCCGCCACCAATCCTATGTAACCTATCATTAGTAAAGAGTTTAAAACCCTGTATTTCAAGTTCCCCAAACAAGTCCCGAGTCACGGTATTTAACCACGTTTCGGTTATAGCAACTATATCGTAGTTGCCGGAATAAATTATCGCCTCAAATTCGCTTAATTTATTTTTAATACTATGCGCGTTACAATAAAAGACGTTTAAGTTATTTTTTACCACGGGTCGGCGTTTCAAACTATTTTTCACGTCGGGCCCGCTTTCCCTGGACCCACAACGTTTAACCCTTTAAGGACGAAAGGTACAAATTGTTAACGTTTCAAATACACGCATTTATAACTTAAGCCTACAAAAAATTCAGGACTTAAAGGGTTAAAGAGGGCTTCGACCTATACAGCTTTCGAATGTTTTCGTCAATTATCCTACATAGCCTAGTATTACCTATTTCATTAAAATGCACCCCCATCTTTTATATAAAGGCTCGGATCACTGAATTCTGACCACAGCTTTACGAAGGGTACATTTTCCTCAGCAGAAATCTCTTCTAATTTAGTATTCAAAAATATCGTTTTAGACGTAATCCTAAGACCCAAACCGTGCCTAGTGGTAATACCTAGAACTAAAGACCTATCTGACCTCGCCTTTAAGGAACTAATTAACCCCCTATTTATCTCTCCAAACGTTCAGGCACTCTCGTATCGGGCCTATACGAGTCGTTGCCCCCTATTATCGTCACCAACATCGAGTGACGGGAGGCAACGTCAATCCTATCCACTTCGTCTCTAATTCTGTTAACCCTGGCAACCCCTCAAGTCCAATTTATGCAGACTAGAGGGTCATCCAGCTAATATATCTTAATACACTTAAATAATAACTTAGTTATACGTTTATATCAACCAGAGGTTCTAGTTAATGTGTATTTTAGTATGGAAACCAATTTTCCTACGACAGATTATCTAATATTTATCAGAGTGACAGTGGTATCATACTTTTGCACGGTACATACATATATATACATATATATACATACATATATATATACACACACACACACACACACACACACACACATATATATATATATATATATATACACACAACATATATATATATATATCACAAACACGCACATATATATATATTATATATATACATATATACACCCATATATATATATATAATATATATATATATATATATATATATACATACACACACATACACATATATATACACACATATATATGTTAACCCCTCCGTCTATGGACTGGGTTGTTCGAAGTCGACGGGGATTCTGGTTAGGTGGCAGCAACGGATTTGTTACTTTTAGTAGTTTCTTCTATACTACTCTCCGAGTTTTTCTATAGTGGCTCGGAGGATCCTGGGAGGCTTATTAAATTCTCTGAGGGTTCCCCGATTCTTCTGGTAACGTATCGGGAGATTTTAATGACTAAGTTCAATGAAGAGAGCAAGGCTCGAAGAAGAT